>JAVQJG010195346.1:0-57308 GCA_036024015.1 Craterocephalus amniculus | reverse complement strand
TTTCATTATTATATCATAATCCGGGATAATTACGGGAAAATATAAATACGGGAGACCGGCGGGAAAGAGGGGTAAAATACGGTAGTTTCCCGGCCAAAACGGGATACTTGACAGGTCTGTAAATTATTAAGGGCTTGCTGTTGACATACACTAAGTGCTAATGATGTAAAATCATTTGTGTATTTTTTCCCCGTGTTTGTCCAGCAGATGTCGCTGTAGCTGCATGTTTCACGCAGCCTCATGCGCGAGGCGTGTGACGACAATGCAGAATCAGGAAGGGCAAAGTCAATTTGGAGATTTCTGTATTTACTGCAGCGGTACGGTGTATATCTGTGATCTGTTGAATGCGCACCAGCAAGGAGGATTTTAGTTGTTGTTCCACTGTAAGTTTATTAAAGCTGCGGAAACAGTCCGAAGCTGTTTTAGCCTGAATGTCCGCTCACCGATACGTTTGTGTCGCAGACTTCTGTGCTGCGTAGCTAACCGCTACGCATGCTAACCAGCCTCCCGTTGTGTTTTGACAGAAAGCGTCCATGGTAATCCTGCACTAGACGTGCAAGTCGTTTTTCTCGTGGGGGAAATGTCTGGCAGGGCAAGATCCTGGAAATTTGTTTTGGCTGCAATAGCGATCGTGTTTCTACTGGATGGTGCAGTTTTTGCTCATGCTAAGGTAAAGGCAGCTTTTTCTGCACATCTAATCCCAGGGTTTACATTAACGTTGCTTACCGTAGCTGGAGATTAATAAATCCACTTGTTTGTTTGTTTTAAGGTGACTCGAAAGCACACATATTTGAACTATTCTGCAATTATGTGCTGGTATTCGGGTCTTCTGTGTTATTTCCCATATTAAGATACTCAATAAGTGTGTGTGTGTGTGTGTGCAATATTTGGGTTAACTGAAATTATTTTTTTCTTCCTCATAACAATGCTTCTTGGCAATCAATATTTTACTTTTTGTTTCCCTTTTAGCAACATTTGCATAGAAAAGGCATTTGTGGGTTGGGGCAACAGAGTTGAGTATACGAGTTACACCCATTTGCAATGCCAAATAGTTTACCCCAGGTACTGGCAGTCAGGTGCCAGACTGATCAGAACAACCACTCGGGCTGACTTGCTGGTTAAAGGGTTGGTCTCTCACACACACAGGAGTGTGTGACCAGCATGAGGAGAAAGAGATGCCCCTGATGTTGTGTATGACTCTTCCACATTATGGATGGATGTTTTTTTCACATGGCCCATTGCCAGTATATTTGGTTTCTTGATATTTCAGTCATCCAATCAACAAGACCAAAAAAGAGTCAATAGCAGATTGTATGTTCATTTAAAGTTATTGCCAATAAAATCACAAGATCTGCTGTTTGGAGCAAAGATACTCTGAATTGTATGCTTGTTTATCATACCCACTTCCAAAACTGCATCTTAGGTCTCCTTGCCATCACCTTTATTGATCCTCCCTGAATAAATGCCATTGTAACGTTTATCGAAGTTAATCAAAGTTTTTTACTCCACCGGTCACAGTCACTTGCTTTAATCCTGCGGCTAGGCTGATAAGCCTTTAAAGTTTTGTTCATTATGGGGGGGAGTGAGGCTAAGTCTTATTTGGAGGTCTCTTAACATATTAAGGAAAGAGATGGACAAGCTTGGAGCCGCTTTAACCCAGTTTTCCTTACTATTGCAGAATTTTGAAGATGTTCGATGCAAGTGCATTTGCCCACCTTACAGGAACATCACTGGCCACATCTATAACAAAAATGTCTCCCAGAAGGATTGGTAAGATTGTCATTCATAACAAACTCGTGACTTTCTTTTTCCACAGGTTAGATTATCTAAGTAATGTGTTGTTTTTGCCTTATTTTATTCTACTTTCATCTATTGATACATTTTTGTTATATTTTCAGTAACTGCCTCCATGTAGTGGAGCCCATGCCTGTCCCTGGCCATGATGTAGAAGCTTACTGCCTGTTATGCGAGTGCAAGTATGAGGAGCGAAGTAGCAACACCATCAAGGTAAAACTGCCTTTTCCTCAGTAATCTTAGGTAATACTAAACATCAACCACAGGCCTAGTGGGATTGTATCTGATACACGTTTTTTTCATGTCACAGGTAACCATCATCATTTATCTGTCTGTCGTGGGTGCTCTGCTGCTCTACATGCTGTTTCTGCTGCTGGTTGATCCTCTCATCCGCAAACATGATGCCTACACTCAGCCTCTGCACAATGAAGAAGACTCTGAGGTAACTTAGCAAATAAGCAGTACTTATACAGTCGTTGTATTTTGCTAGCAGAATATGAGGTTGCAGGTTGTAAACACTCCTGGTTTTTTTTTCTCAGGAGATGCGTCCACAAGCAGACAGTGGGCAGGCAAGGGGAAACACCGTGCTGGAAAGGGTGGAGGGCGCACAGCAGCGCTGGAAGAAGCAAGTCCAGGAACAGCGCAAGACAGTTTTTGATCGTCACAAGATGCTAAGTTAAACCGGGCCAAGTGCATTACACTGTCACCAGCTGCACTATCACACACTGGTTTGTCAGTGATATGTGCTGCAATGTCTGTATTAGCAGGACATCACTGAGAAACATTTAAAAGCACTGAAGCTGATATCTCATTTCTAATCTAATTTATTTGCTGGAAGTGAAGCTAAGTTGCAGTTGTGGGGAAAAACTGCATGTATTGTGCACTCTGAAGGAGTAAACATACTCTCAGTCATCATCAGTAATTGCATTGCAGCAGATTTGGAATGTCTTAAGAAAATAACCTCAATGGTTAGCTTCCATCATTTTTTTCAGTACCTGATAATAGTGATCAGTTTTCCTTGTGGCATGATTTAGAAGAGCTTCTCTAAAGAGTTAATTTATCTTGCTTAAGCGATTGCCGGACTTTCCATATTTTCTTATTGAGGACTGGACGTTCATTGGCGTATAAACTTAAAAACATTGAGCTTTTCTCAGTAGTAATTATTCGTTTAGGTTTAATTGTTTAAGTATCAGTCATTACTTTCAACCTCAATTTGTGCCTTTTTCCTACTCTACCTTTTTCTCTGTGGGAAAATGTGTTTGACCAAACTCATTTTGTGTCTCCTTAATATTAGTATATCACAGCTTTCAAAACACAACTCATGGTATGATCTATTGACACATGTTTGTAGATTATATCCACCACATTAGTAAGAAGTTGCATTTATAAATTTGCCATCAAACAGAAAGGGTTTTGTAGGGGTAGACTTTGGACCACCTTTCTGTTCTTTATTTTGCAGCATGACATAAAATGATTTACTTTCAAAGAGAGAACAGAACATTTAAACACATAGTTCTGCTTGGAGTGACAGAATAAGGGTACCTGCTGATTTTAAGAGGTTCTTGTTCACCTTTTGACCCAAAAAGGGGGGTAATTTATCAAAATGTTATCCACAATATAAACAAGAAACATGTTTAGTTGTGTTTGATGCTTTATCATTTCTATTTATCATGATGTATTGGTTTAAATGGTCACTTTTTAATATTTCTGCTGTAAGTGTTATTTATTTACAGATGGCCGACATGTTTAAGGAAAAGGCTCTACCTGTACAGTGAGGGAATCCAGGTAATCAGAGGGGCTGTGCAGTGTTTTTGTGACAGGCTTATGACCTCTTTATTTCCCCTGTCACACATTAGCAGTCATTCAATCTCACACTCTTTAAACATACAGGAACTTTTGAGCTGCGGTGTTGAACAGCTCTCTCCATCAACATCAACAACACAACAGCATAGAGTATTTTCTAGAAAGATGGCACACCATCCTTCCAATAGAGCTCCAAAACAGTGTAAAGCGGATGCAATGATATTCAAGTTGGACTGGAACCATTACAAAGCACTTTGTTAAATTTTCCTTTTTTTTTTGTTTTTACTATTCTGGATGTATATCATGAGTCTAAGTGAGGCGTGGATCTGCCTATGTCTGTTAGTCCGATGTGAAATAAACAAATCACCTGTTCCTGTTGGGGATTTCTTTCTCGTTTTATCTCTGTGATTGATTTCTTCCAGATATCGGCACTAGGGGGCGACATAGTACACAATATGCAAGCCCTCTGCTTGTACTGTACTGTGAGAAACTTCTTTACAGTATATTGTTTGTCAGTAAAAAGAAAATCGCAAATAAGGCTAGGCAAGTTTATTTATATAGCACATTTCATGTACAGAACAGTTCAAGGTGCTTTACATAAAACATGTCAGCAGGGTGCAGAAGAAGCATTGCCTATTATTGAAAACAAACTTTGCAATAAATGGGAAAAACAATAAACAAAAGAAAATCGTCTGAGAAGATTAAATGAAATGCAAGAGAAAAGTTAATTATCTGTGGTTTTCATTAAAAACAGCAAATAAATAAAGTCTTTAACTCTGATTTAAGCTGCTGAGTTTCAGCAGACCGTCAACTAAATTTCCTTTAGGGGTCGGTGATCAATTTTATACCGTGCACTGATTAATGCAACTAGTATATTAACATATTTCGCTGTTGACCTCCAGAATTTTGTAATGTAATTTATATCTGTATTCCAATTATAACCCCATCTTTTAATAATTTACAAGCATCATGCAAACATTTATAAATACCTTTATAACATTCAATATTTAAGAGATTTTCTTTTATCTGCAATTATGATTTTAACCACAAAGACAAAAAAAAACATGGACACATTTTTTTAAGATTACATTTATATTCATTGTTATATTTCATCTTGTATTCTTAAACTTCATTTCAACCTCATGTACCTGAAGTATGCACGTAAATCTTTATGTATCTACCACCATGATTTATTTGCCCTTTGTCTGAATGCTGTATGTATGCTTGTTGTATTATTGTTTAATGGTGTTCTTCTTACCTGTCTTGGGAGTACAGATGTCAATGGCAATTAGATTTCTATAACACATTTCATTAAATATGAACACAATGTGCTTTCCATTCAAAATAAGAAATATGAATACATAAGCATGCTTTACACACACACATGAGTATAAAGACCAAAACCAATACATCAACAAACATAAACAACAGTATTAGGAAAAGGCCTGTAAGAATAATAAAGCTTGATGTTTGGTTTTAAACGTAGAAATAGTAGTAGCTGACCTCAGATCAGCAGGCAGCTTGTTCCAGAAACAGGACCGCAGTGACTGAAGACACCCTTTGCAACCTTGGACCTGATTCTAGGAACAACTAGAAGACCTGCATCTGCTGTCCTGAGAGGCCTGATGGGCTCATACACAGTAAGCAAGTCAGAGATGCCACTGACCCATTTAATGCTTTATAAACCATCAACAGGATTTAAAACGTGGTTATGTGTTGAGCAGGCAGCCAATGAAAGGATTTCAGTACAGGGGCTACCTAACATGTTTACATCATGCATTTTTGTACTGCACTATCCGAATCACACAAATAGATTTTTTAAAAAGAGAAAAAATAAGAGGAGAAATAATCAACAAGTGAATTATATTATTCTGCTATCAATGCCAGTATAAATTATAATAAAATATTTGTGCATTTTCTATGTGAACTTGAGGTGGAAACTAATTGAAAGGTAATGAACTGCATCATGTGGGCCTAACATTGAAAAGATATAAACACACTTAAGTTTTAGACTGCCAAGTGAGCTCTTAATGTCTTGTTTTTGTAAAAGATTTTTCAACCTGCTATGTAGTCAGGTACATCCAGGAGGCTTTTTCTTGTTTTTTGTTTTGTTTACAGTTCAGTTCATGTGTCCTGAGGTGCTGTTTGGCTGAAGGCTTGTCCTGCAGCAGGGCCTCTGCACCCCAAAAGACGGTGTCACCCTCTTTTTTGCTTTCGTCCGTCACTGCTACCCTGCCCCTGCTCCTGCTCCCACCTTCCTCCCCCCTGCCCTCTTAACCATCCCCAAGCATGGCCTGTCAGTGGTTCACAATCTAAATTTAAACCCTTGCAGGGCCAACTGCTCCTCCAGCTACTCTGGGCTCCTGTTATTTTTCTCTGCCCAGTTTAGATTTTTCTGTCAGAGGCCCTCAAGCGGGAGGAGAGGTCTGTGGTCCTGCTTGGGGGAAACCGAGTGAGAGGAAGAGGGAGAAGAGGGGAAAGGCGGCGGTGGGGAAACCCACACAAGATCAGCTGGACTGGAGCTTTGACGCCTCCACAAGGAGTTATAATCCACCCAACTTTTGGATTTTACACAGAGAAAATATTCAGGAATTAGGAGGTTTCGTCAGGTGGAGGCATCAGGATGGCGTCCAACGCAGAGGCGGACAAGCCGGTCATCATGAACGAGGAGGAACTGAAGAGGAAGCAAAGGGAGAAGCTTAAGAAGCTTCAGGCCACAGGAGGCAACCCTCGCCCTGCAAGATCCCTCTTCCTCTTCACCCTCAAAAATCCGTTCCGCAAAGCCTGCATCAACATTGTGGAGTGGAAGTATCCTTTATAACTTATACGTATGTGCGTTCGCTTTATTTACACTACTTATAAGTATTGTACTCTTCATTACACAGTGTGCAACAATCTCAAGCCGTTTTATAGTTATTACATCCTGCAGTACTGTGGTTGAGAAAAACTTCCAGCCGGGATACACAGATTGTTTGTGGAGGGCAGTGAATTATCAGCTGCTTTGTTCACCTTTGCTGAGCGTGCTCAGGCCAAATCTCTGTCTGATCTCTGGTAAGTCGATCATGAAGTGTAAAGACTCCTGTCATCTTCCTGGATTGTATCAATGCTTGGTTTTCAGCTGCAGCAAATTAAGACTAATCTGTGCACCTATAGGAGACTATTTAGGGATCTGAATATACATATACACATACAGTGGGGATTGCAAACGATCTGTAAGAAAATAGGCTGTGTTATGAGTCGGGAATTCCCTGATTTTGCCTCATGTCCATTCCTGGATTGTATATTTTCCACCCAGAATAGAACAAGTTAGCTGTAACCATCTTGTGATGACAGCTTTATCATAAAGCATCTGAAACCAATTATATATAAACATGATAATGATCCATGAGATTGTCAGAATGTAAATCATATTTTAAATCAATTTTACTATCTTTTTGTAAACTCTAATGTTTGACCAGGACATGTTGTTTACTCTTGACTGTTAATGGATCCAGCAAGGGGATCAAAATCACAGAAATCCGTTCACAGAAACCTCTTCAGTACTTTTTTAGTTCACAGCTATAAATATAAATGAATATCAAACGTTATGACAAAACATCTTTCCCTAATGAGTAGTGCATGTTTAAATGGTTTGTCATATTCTGGGGCTCTGCAGCTGTCTCACGGCATCACAGAGAGACATGATGCTGACCTGGCAGGGGAATTCTATTGCAGAGCCCCCTACGGACGAGAATGAAGCAGCACAGCGGACAGGATTACATTAACTGTGACAGCTTTGCCTGCTACCCTGTAGGCAGGTTTAGAGATGATGTTTCAGAACGAATTTAAAGCCACTGATTAGTGCTGCAGAGCTGTTAAATTTTACAGTGTATAAGAAAAAATCAATACATCAAAAATACAAAGTGATTCACAAATAGACAAAAATTCCCTTTATCTCCTATCTCACTAACTCTTTCATTGTCATTCTCTCTAATCAGGAGTTATTTTCCAAATAATTTATAATTCTAAGCTGACAGTAATTTTACACCTTGTGTTATGATCCTGAGTTTTCCCATCCAGAACCTTTGAGATCATCATCTTATTAACCATCTTTGCTAACTGCGTGGCTTTGGCTGTGTTCCTGCCCATGCCGGAAGAGGACAGCAATAATACCAACTCAAATTTGGTGAGTTTAATAACAGACCTTCACCTTGATGTACAGCACACGACTATGTGAGAAACCTTGGTTTAATGGATTGAGGTTATTTTTGTCCAGTACTTTTCAATGACTGATGAATTTGGCTTTGTAGCAGAGTTGATCAAACTGAACTTTAATTTGCAGGGCTTCGAGCCAGTAAAGTGTGATACATCATGACTAATGCTTACAGCTGCTCATTGGTCTGAGACACTCCAGACACAACTCATTTCTTTATTTGGAGTCCCATCTGGGCAGCAGATGGACAGTCATTAAATGACTTTGCTATTTGCTCATCCTTCCACAATGATCTTCTCATCCATGACAGATTACTAGTTTTTAAAGATGTAGGAGATCAAATGCCTGAGAAGGAATGGTTTGTGATCACCTGTATGAAAAGTGTGTTCAGTAAGGGCATTTAGTTGCACATATAGATACGACAATTTTGTATTCTGTTGTTAAATCTAAGAAGTGAGGGCTTTTCCAACTCCTCTCAAATGGCAGGTTATTCACAGTCTAATTTTACAGAAGGGTAAACAAGGTGGGGCAGGTGTTTGACAACTAATTTCTGCTCAAGTGTGTCTTACAAATTGTATTTCAGCATCATAGGTCTGTTTTCATTGCTAAAAGGCGGTGGGTGGTGTTTTATGTTAGACTACACAACATGAGGAGGATTTAAGTTTGCATGTAATGTAAAGAGTCTACAGTGCAGTCCTTAACAGTGGCACCCTAAAAAGTTTCAACATTTGTTGAAGAAGAATTACAGAAACAAAAAAAAAAGTGGTGAAAAATGTCAGGAAGAAATATGAAGATATAAAATATACACTGGACACTAGGGGTGGTAAAATCGTATCAAAAAAATAGAATACCAAATTTTTATTTCACAATTCTATGATCGATTTTTTTTTGTTAAAAAATGTAATATTTGGATTTTTTTATTTCACAATTTTAAAATAAACATTTCTTTGTTAAAAATCTATCTTTTTTCAAAAAATGCAAAAAAAAAATAATTTTTTACATTCATTTTTATTATTACTTTTATTTATTTTTTTCCACTTGTTTTGTCGGCCATTATAGTAGCAGAATTTTGGTCTGGATATTGTGTTGTTTTTCCCTAAATGAAATTAAGAAAGAAAAATATAGCAATAAGATTTTTTATTGTAACGTTACTTTATTTTTCCCCACAAAAATCAGCAAAATTGAAGAATCATGAGAATTGCTATTTAAATCGAATCGGCAATTGTAAAGTAAATGACTCAGGAGGAAAGCATATCGTCCCAACCCTACTGGACACTATTTTTAAAACCTGTGTGGCAGAAAATTACACTACAAATGTTAAGGATCTTAAACCAGGCTGTCTTAGTTTTTTATGTTATCAAGAAGTTTCAGCCATTCAAATGTTAATGGTGTTAAGGGGAAAACTCTCATTAGAAGTAAGTGTAGGCTCCTGCTTATTGTGCATGAACTTTACACAATGCAGCTAAAGAGCTTCAGCCCCTGCCTGCAGACTCAATCAAGAATGGCTCCTTGAGAGATGGCCAAGGTGGGCACTACGATGGAAACAGAGACCTCTGATTAAAGAAATCATACTTACATAAACCACAGACTTTGTCATGACCATCTATAAAGAGACAGGACAATGCAAGGATCTTGGAATGACTTGGTTTGCAAAGCAGCCGGCTCTTATTAGACATGTGAGGTTATATTTACGAGAGAATTCATTTTGCTGAGCTCCAACCCATCTATTTGTGGCCAAAACATCAAAGATAAGGCCATCCAACATCCTATACTTGTAGCTGCATGTGACAACAAACACCAATGACAGCTCTAATTCCCTGATGGCTTCTGTGTGGTTCCTCTCAGTTTGAATGTCTGGTTACGGTTGGCATGTGACCTTAGGAACAGATGCTTCCACTAGAAACAGATTTAACACAGGGTTTTTCCAGTGTGCCATATTAGATGAAAATCTTAATATCCTTATAGTAGAGCACAGAGGAGGCTGTGTTATACTGTGTCTGATTTGCTGCCTCCGGTGCTGGAGTTATTGTTATGTATTAAGGAAATGAATAAATCAGAGAATTAACATGGTATTTTAGAACAAAATGTTTCAAAGTCTTGGATGTTCCAAGAGGAACTCTGAGGAGCTTGAACGCAGCGTGGGAGCGGCAGAGAAATAGTTGTTACCAAAGATTCTGCAACCATATACTAGTGAAGGATGCCAGTAACAGGGACTGTGTTCACTTTTCTTCTGTTTAGTAACCTAAGTGTTAGCAGGACCGCACATTTGATCTTGGGTAGTATCTGTGTATGGGATGTAGTCCTGGAACTGGTGTTTAGTTTGGAGTACTCTCTGAGTTGCTTGATTTTTTCAACATATGACAGTATTCAACAACTGCCAGCCATCAACTCTTTTTTAACATTATTACAATAAACTCCACAATATAGCAAGGTGAAGATCTGTGCACTTTTCTTGCCCTCCAGTCAAACCACCAGGTATCCAAATTCGACCCCATTTTTTATCCACCTTTGCTTTGGCTCACTCACCATCTTCCTTCCAAAACCTTCTCACTTCTTACTTCCATTCCTCAGAGGTGAAAAATGTAAGAACAGATGGTTCACCCTCCTGTTGCCTTCAGATGTAGGGCAGCCAAGATGGTGTCACAGGAGTCCACAAACCATGCCTCATGTAACCGCACTCACACATAAAACGATGATGGGTTGTAACATTGGCACACTCTGTAGAAGTGCTGCTGACCTTGTTTTTTCTGACCGATCTAAGTCCAAATGTTTATGTTTTAATTTGTCTAATGTAATATAGCCTTGGAGGTTTTAACTGAATGGATGAACTTAAGATTGTTGGGCTGTAATGTTTAATGGAAACAAAGGAGGAGACAAAGGAAGAGACAAAGCATCATGTATAGGCAACGGTGCACTGAAAGTAGACTCTCAGCTGTAATGGTGGCTGAAAAAGGGGGTGGGCTCATTTGAAGCTTTTTGATGCTTCTGTCAAATTAATGTCAAGGCCAAAGAAAATCTGTCTCAGAACTGTATTTGTTTTACATGTTGACAGTAGTGATTAAAAACACACACGTTTGTCTGGCCAGCCTGACATTTAATCTGTTCACATGTTCTTAGCAAAGCTCAGTTTATTTGCTGAGTTAGTTCTTCCATCTGCTTAAATGATTTGCATGAACATTATATTAGGTGCCACAAAACAGGATGCATTTATTTGCACCCAGAAACTGTTTTGCCATCAGCCCTAGAAAGTGCTCCAGCAGGTAATTTAACACCTCCTGAAATCCAGTCTTTGCTGACCTCCAGTGGTTTAACTTTTCATCAGGACACAACATAAAAAAGAAAAATAAAAAGCTTTAAGTTTCTTTTTAGGGATTGCAGAGAGGTGAAATCTTTTATTATTTCATGTGCTTGGTCGGCTCGCCTCACAACAGGAAAGTCTGGAGTACATCTTCCTGGTCATCTTCACTTTGGAGTGCTTTTTGAAGATTGTGGCGTATGGGTTGGTGTTCCATGAAGGGGCCTATTTACGGAACTGTTGGAACATATTGGACTTTGTCATCGTCTTCATGGGGTAAGACGAGCTTTGAGCTACAGCTGTATGCCTCTTCTGCCAAAGCTGTTAAAAATGTAAAAGAAAAAAAAACTGAATACAGAACCGTTTTGCTACATTAATTACTGATGACTGCTTTATTTTCTCCTGCAGTCTGTTCACGTTTGTTTTGGATACCATAAATAAGTTTGCGGGAGTGCCGATGGAGAAGGGTGGGGGGTTTGACATGAAGGCACTGAGAGCCTTCAGAGTACTAAGGCCCCTTCGCCTTGTTTCTGGAGTCCCCAGTAAGAGCCTGTTTAATAATCTACACAAGCTTCATTTAATCTGTCTGAATTTACTTTAATAGTGAGCAAACAGTGCTGAGGTCTCGTCCTGCTCCCTCTCAGGCTTGCAGGTGGTGATGAACTCCATCCTTAAAGCCATGCTGCCTCTGCTGCACATCGCTCTGCTGGTCTTCTTACTGGTCACAATCTATGCCATCATGGGACTGGAACTGTTTAAATGTAAAATGCATAAGACATGCTATTACACAGGCACCGGTACGTATAATTAACATAATCAAAGTACCTGAGTGTGCAAGCTAAGATACTTTACACAGGTCTCATGTTTCTCCCCCCTCAGATATCTATGCAACAGCAGAAGGGGAGTTGCCGGCTCCGTGTGCTCAGGCAGGTAACGGACGCCGCTGCATTATCAACGGCTCTGAGTGCCGACCTGGCTGGGAGGGCCCCAACAACGGTATCACCCACTTTGATAACATCGGCTTCGCCATGCTGACGATATACCAGTGTATCACCATGGAGGGATGGACCAAAGTGCTGTACTGGGTCAGTGATTTAATACTGGGATGGTTTGTGATGTTTACAACGTTCTCACACTGTCATCATTTCAGATGTTTATTTAGATTTGATAAGTCTATCTGACTGACCTGAGTCGTCCCACAGGTCAACGATGCCATCGGTAATGAATGGCCATGGATTTACTTTGTGCCTCTTATTCTGCTCGGCTCCTTCTTTGTGCTCAATCTAGTTCTGGGTGTGCTCAGCGGGTGAGATGCTTACTATTCATCATATTCATTTGTGTTTTGTTTTTTTTTTGCTTTTTGGGGGATTTAATTTTCTGTTAATTGGTTCCACACAGAGAGTTTACCAAAGAGCGCGAGAAAGCCCGATCACGAGGAGAGTTCCAGAAACTGCGAGAGCGTCAGCAGCTGGATGAAGACCTTCATGGCTACATGGAGTGGATCACTCACGCTGAAGTCCTGGATGCTGACAGAGAGGGCAAAGGTCAGCTTTAGGAATCACCTCAGCATCCATGTTACTGTAGAGAAGCTGTTAAACTTTATGTTAATTATCATGTCAGGTCTCCTGCCTCTGACCAGTGGAGATTCGGACACAGATAGTTTGTATGACCTGGAAGGAAAGAGTCGGATCGTTTACTACTAGTGAGTCTCCTGCTCTGCAAGTGGATTAATGCCAGCCTGCAATATTCATGGCCACTTGGCGCATTAAACCAGGCTTACTTTTGTGTTTAGCCGCCTGGCCCGTCGCTGGAACCGCTTCTTCAGGATGAAGTGCCTGGTGTATGTGAAAACAAAGTCTTTTTACTGGGCGGTGATGTTCCTCGTCATGCTAAACACTCTGACCATAGCCACAGAGTACCACCACCAACCTGGCTGGCTGACATCCGTGCAAGGTGATTCATGTTTTGAACTTTATTTAGTCCCATAAACTTCGTTTTTCCCAGTCAGAATAACCTGCGTTGCGTCTTTATTAACTCAACAGATGTGGCTTCCCGTGTTCTGCTGGTTCTCTTTGTCGTTGAGATTTTTATGAAGATGTACGCTCTGGGACCCAGGACGTACTTCATGTCTCTGTTTAACCGGTTCGACTTGTTTGTGGTGCTCTGCGGCATCCTGGAGATGATCATGTTGTCGGCAGGGGCTGTGACTCCCCTCGGTTTCTCCGTACTCAGGTGTATCCGGCTGCTGAGGATCCTCAAAGTGACAAAGTGAGTTCAGTCCCGTCCAATCACCATGCTGCATTCTTTTTAACCGATATAATACAAAGGATCCTTAAAATATCTTCTGTTTTTCAGGTACTGGAAGTCTCTAAGCAATCTTGTAGCGTCTCTCCTTAATTCTGTTCGCTCCATCGCCTCGCTCCTCCTCCTCCTCTTCCTCTTCATAGTCATCTTCTCGCTTCTTGGAATGCAGGTGTTTGGGGGGAAATTCAACTTTAATGACCAGCGAGCCCGTCGTAGTAACTTTGACAACTTCCCTCAGGCCCTGATCAGTGTATTTCAGGTGGGAATTGACATTTATCAACGAATACGGTTTTTAACGTTTATTTATAAGTTATTCTTGATTACTTGTCTGGTTTTAGATTAGATTTAGATGATCTATAGTCTCATATTAGACTCATTTCTCAGAGCAGTTTGCATATATCTCACATATTCATGCTTGCCAGGAATTATTCATTTTATTCTTTCTTTCGAATTAAAACTCAGATCCTCACAGGAGAGGAATGGACCAACATCATGTATAATGGCATTATGGCCTATGGAGGGCCCGTTATACCTGGCATCCTGGTTTCCATCTACTTTATCATCCTCTTTGTCTGTGGAAACTGTATCCTTCCTTCACAGCAGTCACAAATGTCTTTTTGAAATTGAAAAATGGTGTTTGCGGCAATGATCCCAACAAGTGAGGTTCTTGTTTCCTAAATTTAACACAACCAGATATCCTCCTCAATGTTTTCTTGGCCATCGCCGTGGACAACCTTGCTGAGGCTGAGAGTCTGACTTCAGCTCAGAAAGAAAAAGCAGAGGAGAAAATGAGAAAGAAGCTACTGAGGTGAATAAAAGAAAACCAGTGATTAAAGTTAAAAGGACCGATCAGTCCATGCATTGCTGCTTTTGTCTAATCCTTGTCCATCCAGATCCAAAATGCCTGAGAAGACGGATGAGGAAAGGGAGAGGATAGCAAAGAAACTGGCAGAGCAGAGGGCCAAGATAGAGGGCATGCCAACCACGGCCAAGGTTAGTGTTGTGTCTGGCATTATATTACATGTTATGGAGCTGAATCATCTTTCATCCTCATATACTATTATTTTTTCCAGCTCAAAGTTGATGAATTTGAGTCTAATGTCAATGAAGTGAAAGATCCATTTCCACCTGCTGATTTTCCAGGTAAAACAAACAAATAAAAAGCATTTTTATATTGATATATTTTCTGTTTATCAGTGATGTAGTTGTCACAGAAGGAGGTCATTAATGGCAGGAACGTGTATCACTTTACACTGGCAGTCTTGGCTGTGTTGCAGTGCAAGTATAGTCCCCCATCATCACTATAAGACTCAGCTAATTCCGTGAGTTGTCTATGGAGGAGTCTAAGGCTATTTTCACATTGCTCTGAGGAGGGGGGGACCATATAAAGCCTGCACAATTATTCATGTTGGGTTTTGTTTTTTGGTTGGATGCCCCTATTAAATGAATTTTTAGAATAGTGTACAGATTTGAGTCTGTTCTCGTGAACACAGGTGATGATGAGGAGGAAGAGCCAGACATCCCCCTCAGCCCTCGGCCCCGGCCAATGGCCGACCTGCAGCTGAAGGAAGAAGCAGTTCCATTACCTGAGGCCAGCTCCTTTTTCATTTTTGGACCCCAGAACAAGTATGAATTTGAAAGTCATCTCACGCAACACAGATGAGAAGATCCACATATATTCTAAATGTAGCTATAAATAAGAAAATGTGTGCCCGTGTGTGCTTACACCTGTCTGTCCTTCTGTTTTAGGTTCCGTAAGCTTTGCTATAAGATCATCAATGCTTCATCCTTCACCAACTTAATCCTCCTGTTTATCCTGCTGTCCTCCATCTCACTGGCAGCTGAGGACCCCATCGATCCAAAGTCCTACAGAAACCAGGTGACATCCAGCTTTATCTCATTATAGCTGACATTAACTGTTTTAAAGAAGGCCAAATTTACAACTGTTTTTTATGCCTCTTTTTTCAGATCTTGGCTTATGCTGACATTGTCTTCACAACTGTGTTTACCATTGAGATTGTGCTGAAGGTACACTCCCCTAAATATAATGTGCTGCATGTCATTTATTTCTTTAATTTGGTTTTTTTTGTACATAAAAGTAATGACAACAGCGTTACAAACATCACAGTTCAGTGATCCCAAGGGAAATTACAAGAAGTAGGCACACATTTCCAACAACACAAGTGAAGCTGACTATTTTTAAGATTAATTAAGCTTCTGTTTGATCAAATAATTAACCAACAGTTTAGAATAGAAGATTAAGGTCTTAAGCTTTGTTAAGCTCACAGATATCGTTCACACTGTAAGTGCTCACATTTTAGAAGCTGTAATCACTGGCATTGTTGCATGAGAGATTACTGACTCAGTCACTGTGTTTGACTGCACTGTGTCGCTGACAGATGACAGTGTATGGAGCGTTCATGCACGAGGGTTCTTTCTGTCGTAACTCCTTCAACATCCTGGATCTGATTGTGGTCGGAGTGTCTCTCCTGTCCATGGGGATGGAGTGAGTTTATATTTTAACATAATCAGAATAGACAGGGAGTGACTCAGCATTGCTTTTCCTGGATAACACTTTATATCACGTTAAGACATGCAACTCAAGACTGCTCTTGGTAATGTGCTGTTTGCAGATCCAGTGCTATCTCTGTAGTGAAGATTCTCAGGGTGCTGAGGGTGCTCAGGCCTCTCAGAGCCATCAACAGAGCCAAAGGATTAAAGGTAAAAAAAAAATTCTATAATTTCAGATTAAAACAATTAATCAGCTCATTTAATTAACGAATAGTGATGCAATAAGTTAAAAGAAAAAAGCAGCTTTTAAAAACAAAACTGGCAACATGTAATGAAAGTACAAAAAAATTAACTTTTTCTACTGATAAAATGACTGATGTCACTGATTTATGATAAAGATATAAAAAATAGATTGATTTCATGTTAAGATCAAATTGATACATTTAGTGTTAGTATTATTTTCTTATTGTGGATAGTTGATTTGTAGAAAAGTGAATTAATCAAGAGTTTCCTAAAGTGAGACTCAGGTACTTGCTGAAAGAAGCACGTTTATTAATGGAAGGAAAAAGTATTAAGGAAAAAAGAAAAAATGAAGAAAATTAAATGGTTATCATTTTATTTTATTTGTGTATTGTGAAATATTGGAGCACTTCACCTCATGCAGTCTGAGAATCACGTGTAAGTGTAATTACGTGAGACGTTTATCATGACATCACTATAGTTGGTATGTACCATTGTACTAGATTTCTGAAATATTACAAAAAATACCAAATACACATTACACAAAGAAGAAAATATTGACCACTGATTTAATACAAAACAACATATTTTCTAGTGTTTTATTTCTTTTTTTCTTTATTTTCATTTTGAACCATCTGAAAAATTATTAAGTAGTGTGAGCTGTGGGGGAGTTGCAGTAAATGGGGGTATCGTTGCACCTCAGACTGTACTTAATGTGATGTTTTCAAATAGACTTCATTCATTTCTATTACTGTAAAACTTTGCTTTGTTCTCTGTGTTTAATGGCTGTTGTGTTACTTTTTTGCAGCATGTTGTCCAGTGTGTGTTTGTGGCCATCAAAACAATCGGCAACATTGTTCTGGTCACCATGCTGCTGAATTTCATTTTTGCCTGCATAGGAGTGCAGCTCTTTAAGGTAGTATTTCTAATCTCATTCCATGTCATTTTCATGTTTAATTTGTATTCTATTTCTTTTTTTTTTTTTAAATCATTCTAAGTTTTCTTTGATTTCATATGATGCTATCAAGGTCATATTTCCAATGAATCCTCAGTGAGTATCTAAACCTTGCTGCTGGGGAGTTCGATGTGTGACTGATCCTTTCTCTCTCAGGGTAAATTCTACAGCTGCACAGATCCGACCAAAATGACTGAGGAGGAATGCCAGTAAGTAAACCCTTCACATATCATAGGTTTCCTTTGTTGGAGCGGTTTTGCTATTTTAGAGTGAACACTCATGGTGCATGTTCTCAGGGGAACCTTCTTGAAGCACATGGAGAACTCCCTGGAAGACACAATGCTGGCTAAAAGAGAATGGGTCAACAGTAACTTCAACTTTGACAACGTGCTCTACGGGATGCTGGCTCTATTCACTGTTTCCACATTTGAGGGCTGGCCAAAGTAAGCTCAGAATGCGTTTCCGTTTGACAAATTACATCTTTGAATCCTTTCTTTTTGAGTCAGTATAATGAAAAGTGTAATAATTTACATTAATTTGGACAATTATCTTTCACTGCTACCCTGATGTTTGATCTAACCACTCCATTTGTTTTCAGACTCTTATACAGAGCTATCGATTCAGCTGAAGAAGATAAGGGCCCGGTCTACAACAACCGTGTGGATGTGTCCATCTTCTTCATCATCTACATCATCCTCATAGCATTCTTCATGATGAACATCTTTGTGGGTTTTGTTATAGTCACCTTCCAAGAGCAGGGCGAACAGGAATACCAGAACTGTGAGCTGGACAAGAACCAGGTACGCTGTCGAACCATTCCTGTCAACTCTCATGTAAAATGCCTCATTTTTATCTTATAATATACACATCCCTTGTATGTCCTACTTCCCCTCAGCGTCAGTGTGTGCAGTATGCCCTGAAGGCTCGTCCCCTGAGGTGCTATATTCCCAAAAACCCCTACCAGTACAGGGTCTGGTACATTGTCACCTCCTGCTATTTCGAGTACCTCATGTTCTTCCTAATTATGCTGAACACCTTATGTCTGGGGATGCAGGTATGCAAATTACATTCTGATTACAACCCAAAGAACTTGTGCCTGATATAATTAAAGTCTTGCCTGATTGTGTATTTTTAGGTTTTTCCTTTTTGTCCCAGAAAGGGAAAAGGTTCACAAGGTTCACTGTTAATTATAGTGTCTGCAGAATGGAAACTTAAAAAATGTAAACTGGATGAAAATATTAAGAATTTTGTTTTTACTGTAATTCCATATTTGTAAGATAGAAAATCAATGCTTACTGACAGTGGTGCCTAGAAAGATTGTGATTTCCACTACAGAAATACAGTTTTATTTCATTTGAATTCAAATTCCTGAAAACAGATTCAGACCTATAAAAACACACATAAGACAAGATAATATATACATATAAAATCACGAAATATTTTGAATTATATATTTTTTTACATTTGGCTTCCATTGATGACATGAAATAATTTGACTATTTTTATATGAAAAGTAATTTTCTGTCCTCTCTAAACAGCACTGTAACCAGTCGGACCATGTTACCAAGCTGTCCGACACTCTGAACCTGATCTTTACTGTCCTCTTCACAGTGGAGATGATACTCAAGCTCATGGCCTTCAAAGCAAAAGTAAGTACTCCAATTTCATTTGTTGTTACACACCCAGTCTCATTTCTTAATCTGTCAGTAAGCTGTATCTCCTCGTGTAGGGTTACTTTGGGGACCCCTGGAATGTCTTTGACTTCATCATTGTCATTGGTAGCGTTGTTGATGTCATCCTGAGTGAAGTCGATGTGAGTATTTGTTTTTGTTTATTTGTTTTTTTTTAATTAAATCTAAAAAAATGTATATGTTTCAGTTTGTCACTGCAGATCGCGTTCTTTGAAAAGATTGTCAGCCAATTCGGTAATCAGATTAGGGATTTTTTTACCTTGTTAGAGAACAGCATGTTGTATGATAAAAATAAGTAAACATTAATTTCACCAGTGATAGTTATTGTGCATTTTTTTATTCATACAAAAAGCAGAATTAAGTTCATTTTTTGTGGTTAGTTTATTTATTCTCATAAGAAGTCATAGAAATTTGGCCCAGCATCTGACTGGTTGCAGGAGAACTGGCTCACAGAATAGGGACGGTAATGTGATTGTCCATTTTCCTCCACTTCCACTTCCACTAACCCGGTACCTTGTGCAACCTCTGATCCACCTCAATCACCAAACAATAACACTGTTTTCAGTCAGTTAGATGTATATTTTATGTGTGCAGTGCTAGACCTTTAAAAGCACAATGTCAGTTTAGGATTTGTGTAAATGATACACATTGTTTAACTAAATATTTTCTGCCAGTCACATTCTGTTTTCTGCCATTGTTGCACTGCATTGTCCTCATTGTTTCATCCACAAACAAAACCGTTGTAATATCTCCATCCATATCTCCAGATCTTTTTTTTTATCTCATTCCTTCTTTACATTTTAGGTTTGTATTCCCACTGATCTCTCTGTTATTTCATGCACCTCACTCCTCATGTGTCTACTCTCCACAGACCGCCCTGGCCTCCAGTGGAGGACTGTACTGTCACCCTAGCTGTGGTGTAAATATCTGCACTGCTGCATGAGCCTTGCTGTGTGAGCACTCCATTATGTTCCCTACTAAACATTAGGTGTACGCTGCTGAATCGTGTGCTGCCCTACCTGACTGTGAAACGTGTTTCTATCTCCGGTTGCATCGAACAGACTTAGAGAGGGCTCAGGAGCGTTTGCCATGATGTGCAACAGTATGATTTATGCTGTTTGCAAAAGGGCAACATGTCAGCGTTGTCTGTGATTAGTGATGGCTTGATTGAAGAATGTTCGGGTTTTTGGCAGCAAAAGTATATTTAGTTTATTTTGCATGGGTTACAAGTTGCAGGTGTTCGCACGCTTAATCCGGAAACTCTGTAACTCATTAAAAGTGAATGCATGATTCCAATATTAACCCCGTTACCAACCCTGACATGTTTAGGCAGTTGATTAAACTCCCCATTATTGATAAAATTATCTTTTGAAATAACTAACTCATTTACAACTTCCTCTTTTGTGCAGGAGAAAAATCTCATGCAAGAAATTGCGGTATGTACCCAAATCCGCCAACTATTTAGATTTAGATTTTTATTATAAAATTTTTATTTAAAATTTATTTTTGTCCACAGGCCTCTGAAAATGCCTCAGTTTCAATCACATTCTTCCGACTCTTCCGTGTGATGCGTCTGGTCAAACTGCTGAACCGATCAGAGGGGATTCGTAACCTGCTGTGGACCTTCATCAAGTCTTTCCAGGTCTTCAGAATAAACACACTATTGTCATCATTACTTTTCCTTCTATTCTCCGGTGTTTTTCTGAACAAGCCCTTTTCTGTCCGTAGGCTCTCCCACACGTAGCTCTGCTCATAGTGATGCTCTTCTTCATCTACGCTGTCATTGGGATGCAGGTATATTGGAATAAATACTACTGTGCTTCGCATAGATAATGGATCATTGGCAGAAGAGTTTGACTTGTACTGTTACAACTTTCAGATCTTTGGGAAGGTAGCCTTAGTGGACGGCACCCAAATCAACCGCAACAACAACTTCCAGACATTCCCTCAGGCTGTTCTGATGTTATTCCGGTGACTGTCTGAGCCAGAACCTTGAGATCACTGATTTTTGGGTTTGGTTTTGTTTGCTCTCACTGATTATTGTGCACTTATTTGTCCAGATGTGCTACTGGAGAGGCCTGGCAGGAGGTGATGATGGCTTCAATGTACGGGAAGAAGTGTGACCCCAAATCAGATTTCCTGCCAGGAGAAGAGTACACCTGCGGGTCCAACTTTGCTGTCTTCTACTTCCTCAGCTTCTACTGTATCTGTGCCTTCCTGGTGAGAAACGGTCAGATGTTTACATGCTACATCAACATTAAGATTGTAGGAATCGTCACAGAAATCTAAGTGTCCTTTCAAACTGTAATATTTGGCATAAATCTGCCTCTATTTCCCGACCGTCTTCAGATCCTAAACTTGTTTGTCGCCGTCATTATGGACAACTTTGACTACCTGACACGTGATTGGTCCCTTCTTGGTCCCCACCATCTGGATGAGTTTAAGAAGATCTGGGCTGAATATGATCCTGAAGCCACGTGAGTGTGAACACTAAAAGCCAATTAATGCTGTTATGCTCGAAATAAGGTGAAATTAAGCTAAGAGTCTGTCATGGTGAGTGTAAATGCTTCCTCTGCTCTAACAGGGGAAGAATTAAACATCTAGATGTGGTGACACTGCTGCGAAGTATCCAGCCTCCACTGGGCTTCGGCAAGTTCTGTCCTCACCGTGCTGCTTGCAAGGTATCTGAAGCCAGAAAGCAAAAGTGCATGTGGCTTGCATTGATAGTAAACATGTGTTGAATTTAACACTTAATGTTTGTTCAAAACTGGTGGTTATTTTATACCTTTTTGTCTGTAGCGCTTAGTTGGTATGAACATGCCTCTCAACAGTGATGGCACTGTCACCTTCAATGCCACCCTGTTTGCTCTGGTCAGGACGGCACTCAAAATCAAAACAGAAGGTACAGAGCATTAAGACCTGCATTTTATTTTACATTTATGTATTTATTTTGATTCTGACAAAATGTTCTTGAACTGACACCAACAGGTAATTTTGAACAGGCCAATGAGGAGCTTAGAGCCATTATTAAGCAAATCTGGAAACGCACCAGTATGAAGCTACTGGACCAGGTCATCCCCCCGATAGGAGGTGGGTCTACAGACACAAATAAGATGCTACAACATCAGCTGAAATTTCTCACACAGCTCTGTGACGTGCAGATGATGAGGTGACTGTGGGGAAGTTCTACTCCACCTTCCTGCTCCAAGACCATTTCCGGAAGTTCATGAAACGTCAGGAGGAGTATTACGGCTACCGGCCGACTAAGAAGAGCGCCTCTGGCCCAGAGATCCAGGTGAACTGCGTATTGCATGACAGATGTCCTTTAGATATTGAATCATTAATGTGTTTTATGTATTTACCAGTTGCAGCCCTGCTTTTCTCCACATCCTCCACCTTCTTATAGGCAGGTTTAAGGACTATAGAGAACGAAGCAGCTCCTGAGATGCACAGGGCCATTTCAGGAGACCTACAGAATGAGGAAGAAATGGACCAAGCTATGGCAGAAGAGACTATTTACCAGGTGCAAAACCCTGCCATCAATGAGAAATGTTTCTTTTTTTCATTATTGATTAATGTCTCTTTGTTTTTTTCTTAAGTAAAAGAAAATGTTTGGGGAAGGATTTTGTTTATCATTTTCATTTATCAGACTTTCAAACGCCTGATAAATACTCAGTACTGATTGACAGTGATGTGACATCAGCTGACACATAAATTAAAACAATAGAACTGTTTAAACTTAGATTTCCATTATAGTCATTGAATCAGCGACTTGCTTACATGACCAGTAATGTGAGACTGTACCTTTACTTGCTTGATACTTACAGCGTTCGCACGGCCTCTTCGGTAACCAAGTAGACTCCTTCTCCGATGAAACCGCCAACGCTCAAGCCTCCCAGGTGACCAGCCAGCGGCCCCTCCAGTTCTCCGAGAGCCAGCCTGAGTCTCCACCAAACTCAGCTGCTGCGGCATCCAGTGTAGATTTTTTCCCAACGGCTTCACTTAGGAGCAACACTAACAACAACGCCTTTGCAGAGTGAGGACCAGCACATGCCCCTTTCTGCTTCCATGCCATTTATTAGAAATAATACTAGTATACCTGATGAGTTTATTTTCTTTTAGGTTTTCTTTTGAACGAGAAGGAAGTCCGGATGAGTTTTACAATCCATGTGACGAGGCAGAGCCAGGTACGCTACAAAAAACTATCTACAAGACACTGGCATATGTGTACATGCACCTTTACAAATATAAATCAACATATAAACAAAAGTTCTTCTTTGAGAAAATGACACCGCACTGAAAGAAAAGATGTTTCTGTTTTGTCAATTTTAATCCATTCACACTTTTTCAGACATCAGACACTCGTGGAACTTCACTGTGAGAACAGACAAAACACAGGTAATTATCATAAAGAGGCTGACACATTTTCATTGTGTAATGAAAAGACTAAAAGAAAAGAGTAAATGCTTAATACAGGAATTCACATCTTTATGCAGTTCCCTTATGACCCTAACTATGGGGAGAACCAGAGCCTGAGCTCCCATGAAGCAACCAACCATTTAATCCGGGAGGTGAGTCTGTAATAAATTTTACTATAAACTAAGCTGATACCACCTATTCATGATCCAAGTCTTAGTTTCTTATTTCGGTAAACTTGAGTTATTTTCTCTCTTGAGTAAAAGTGAACACAGCTGTGGTTCAGTTTCTGGAATAGATGCAAGGATGACGTTTTGAGCCTTAATATAATATTTCATATATCTTTTTACATGCAAGTGCTGCATATGAAATGACAATTGTGTAAATAAGAACCCTGCTTGTTGCTTTTCCTAGGCTCTTGTAAAGGGAGGTCTGATCTCCTTGGCCCGAGACCCCAGCTTTTTCTCCGAAACTAAAGAAGAAATGGCTGATGCCTTGCACATCCCTGTTGCTGCGATGGAGAGAGGGGCTCAGGAGCGCAGCATACCCTTTGTCAAAAAGAGACGTCCTGTTCCCATCCCTCCCTCTGGCCCTGCTGTGGCTGCACAGGAAACTGGGCGGCCTGAACCCGCTGTACGGAGAAAGAAACGTCCAATTCCCACACAGAAGAAACCAGACGTGGCCGACTCTGAAGTTTAGAGGCCGTTACTTAAGTAAGGATTTTGACACTAGCAGGCGTCACCTCATGTCGCACTACCAAACCTGTCTTCCCTTTCACAATCTGTACGTTTGCCTGACTCTGGGCAGAAAGACAGGTTGGACTGGGTTTAATAAATTGTCTAGTGTGGTTGAAACTTAAACAACACAAAACAATACATCTGATGATGCAAGATGCCTCAGATTAATTGAACCAATAAAAACACTAATTTATCTAAAAGTTAACACTTTGACGCACTTCTTTATTTGTAGCAGTACCTGAGGATATCATTCCACTTTTGGTACAACCATGTGGGCGAGCAAAGTGTCTTAGTGAGGCCTCACTGAGGGAGGCAGGATGGTGACTGGTGACTAAAATGTCGATGATGACTTGTTAAATACAGGAAGAAGGCTGCGGTTTATACTGTACTGCAGTCGTGAGGGCGGTGGTTGAGATTCCACTTTGTGGAAGCGAGTTGTTTTACATCCAGGCTCAGAAAAGTACAAAAACACTTTGATTTATATTGCAAATTAAAAGGATGTTCTGTCATGTAATCTTTCATTTTTCTGCACAGCATTGTCATATGCAGTTGGCAGAAAAGAAAAGCATTTTTGGAACATGACAATGCATTTCACTCTATGAAATAAATATGCAAAGATACAGCTGTAATACAGCTGTAATAAATTATTTGGGTCATCTCCGGCTGCAGGTTTTATGTTTTTCGTTTACATAAATTTGTAATCTTTCTGCACTGGGCTCGGCTCACTGTACAGAAGGATTCTTCGGCATACCTGGAGTATGGTAGATTTAGCTTGAAAGCTCGTTGCAGCCTATTATTTTATTCATAAATGCTTGGACATACCGTGGTTCTTGCACTTGTTTCATGAATGCGCTAAAATGCATACAGCCCCCCCGGAAGGCTGGTTTTTATTTTCTACGGTGTCCTCTTATCTGCCTGTTTTGTTGTTGCAATGTTTCAAGGTTTTGGAGATTCTTCTAATTTAAGAGGACCTGCCACATCAACTCTCTTTTACTCCTGAATCTGTAAAATTAAGTTCGATGTTACATTTCTGTTTCCACCACTGGAAAAAAAATTGAATAAATAATCCAAAACATTTATGTCTGTATTAGCTTTTTTCCTGGTTAACAACTAGCAAGTCACACCATGCTCATTACAATTTAGGGAAGGCAAAGGGTGAAGAAATCTGGAGTGTGCTTCAAGGAAAACAAAGCTGCTGCAGCTCCCCCTGCAGATGTTGGTGTGAAAATAGAAACTAAAAATAGTGATACCTAGAAAAGCTTACCTCTCCTTATGGAGTGAAAGCTAATACGGGAAGATGCATGGAGTATTTGGTTTAATGAAATGAGAACAGAAGAGTTGCTGAAGTTACAAATAAAAAGCTGCATTAAAAAGTGAATGAACACAAAAGAAATATTTAAAATGTATTTATTGAAACCAGACAGAATTATTCAACTCATGCGGTTCTGTTTACCTAAAGCTGATTGAGAATATTACTCCGGATAAAAAGACGATTTACATACAACTGTAAGACCCTCCTCACATTTCCTTTGAATTCTTCCTGTTTGCATTATTCACTAAGCTTCATGATCCCATTACAATACTACCAACTGCTTTTAATTATGGGTTTTATTTAGGCATCACATGAAGGAATGTATCCACCACACTGTAACAACGGTTTCCTGATTACAGATATACTTTTTAAAAAAAAGCACATATGAAATGCAAATGCAACTTTTAGTAAGCACAACAAGGGACAGGCGAGGGCAAGCGCACAACTGACGATAGGACCACAACAGTATAAAAAGTCTGAAAATAACTCGCCTTAGTTATGGTCATCAGATCATTTCATCATGATAAACGTTAAACAGTGATTATAATTCCTTTTGATTAATTATAACAATGCATCACAAAGCCAAATTAAGAGGGCTGGCCCATAAATGTACATAACCTTGCTTGCTTCGTTCTAAAAAAAACAGCAACCTGCAAAAACAAATAAAATGAAACACTCATTTTCTACTCTAGCACATTCAAAAAACATATTTAAAAAACAACAGGGGGAAAAAAAACAAAAAAGGAAAAGTGTGAGACCTAATGGATGATCTGTGACTACAGAGTACATGAAACATCCAACTTGCCCAAAAAGCTGATGTTGGGAGTTATTCGTTTGGATTTGGGTTTGCATCCGGATACTGTGAAAGGTCAAAGGTGAGCACTTTGCTGATAACACAGTCTCCTTGCTGTGGAAGAAGAAAACAAAAATCCGATAGTTATGTTTCAATGTCTACATTTAAATGTTATCATTCATTTGGTAGATAATTATGGAAGATATTATGCAAATAATCATATCATAAACAATCTGGGAACGCTTGAATACAATTGGTATATGCAACGTTATTGTTGAACCAGCTGACATGAGAATTAGGGAAGCACAATATTAGATTTTTGGTCCATATCCAATTTGCTGATAATTTACAACTCGTTTGAACAATAACCAAGACCAATATGGGTAGAATGGCTGATATCTGATATCCAATTTTTGACGGCAATACCAGCAGATACCGATATAGTGTTGATAATTAGTGCATCTCTAAGGTAAATGACACAGACCTCTGCTGTAGCCAATTATTTTTACCACAGCAGACCTCATAGTGCTGACAGAAAATACACAGGGTAAAAAAATCCTCCCACAACTGGAGCTGCAGGGATGACAGTAGTACAGGTACTACATACAGTACCATTCAGATATCTGGACCCAATAGTCATTGGGTCCAGATATCTGAATGGTACTGTATGTAGTGTGCCTAACTTACCTGCACTCAGTTAGATGCTGCAAAATGCAATTCTTCCTCTGCTTCCTGAACGGATTATGCTCATCAGGAAACTGATGATATGACTAAAAGTTCGATATACACCAAACTACTCTAGTATCTGAAACTGAAATTAAACGTATCGCTCCTGTATACACCTAAACCCCAAATAGCACAAGTTCTATAAAATTAAAACTTCAAATTGTGCTTCAATCAAACCTACTTCAAATAAAAGCAGGTCCACAATATATCTATATATCTTTTATAAATTATGTTTAACGTTTTTATTGAAATGGCAAAATAAAAAACAAAAACACACCTCTGGATAAACTCCAATAAGTGAGTCTGCCTTGGTGTAGAATTCCTCCTTCAGAGAAATAACAATAGCCTGGAAGTTCTGCACCGACTGGTCTTTGATGTAATTGGCCACCTTCAGGGTACAAAGGGAAATTACAGGTTTGTGGTGAACAGTTAGAATAAAAAAGGCACTCTGCTTTAAATCATGAGCAGTGCTGATCATCAGAAAAACACACACACCTTTCCGATATTAGTGTTGTCCAGAGCTGCGTCTATCTCATCCAGGACAAAAAAGGGAGCAGGTTTGTAGCTGCACAAGTGGAAAAAAAAGATGTTAAGACATTCAAAAGGAGCAGAGATTTCAAACTTACATGCACATCAAACATGCATTAGGAGTCCATCAGTATTATTCTTTTGCTTGACCTGTGAATAGCAAACAGCAGGGCCAGGGCAGCAACCGTCTTCTCTCCTCCTGACAGATTATCCATTGGTCTGAACCTCTTCCCTGGAGCCACACAGTTATAGTTGATACCATCCAGATACGGTTCCTCTGGGTTCTCTGGGCCCAGAAAAGCCTAAAGATGAAAGACAGATTTAGGTTTCAGTGAGACTGAGAGGAAGCAGAAGGTATCTGCTGTGCTCCTCCTTTATTCAAGCACCAGCTCACACATACCTGAGCACTGCTGTTTCGTGAAAGCGCCTTGTAGATTTCATCGATGTTGGTGGCCACAGATTCAAAACAGGTAATAAAACGATCGAACCTCTCCTTTTTGATGTGCTCAAAGGCTTGTTTGGCCTTTTTGGCTCTTTTACGAGCAGCCTCAAACTCTAAAGGGAAGAGGGGGGAAAAAAAAGTTAACGCTGATCTACTTTCGCCGACGTCTCCACGGCGAGTCTGCTGTCTCACCATCGCTGGTCTCCTGGAACTTGTCCCTGACGCTCTCCAGCTTCTCCATGGCCTTCATGTTGGGGGCACTGATCCTCTGCAGGATGCTCTGCTGCTCATTCAGACGCTGCTGCAGTGTGTTTGTCTCTCCTTTAATCTCTTCCTCTGACAATGCATCCTGTGGGGTTTACATACAAGTGTGGCTCTAATTACAGGCACATTGAAGAAGACAGTTTATCAACATAACCACTGAGCAAAATAAAGGTGAAGTAACTGGCACGGGGCAAGCGGTGTTATCAAAATGTGCTTTTCAGAACATCTACCTTCAGGTCCTCAGACAGGCTGCTGTAGTCGATCTCTATGAGGGCTTCTTTAGCCAAAACACTGCTGGATGTCCTCTGGCTGCTGGACTCGTCTGTCTGGGAGCTCCCCTAGAGAAGCAACATAAAACAAGACTTCCATTTTCTGCTTCAGTCACAACTTAATCTACCATCATCATGTGTCAGCGTACCTCTCCCTGGCTGATATCGTCCATCGTTCCAGAGCGAAGCGGCAACCTGATGTCCTGCATTTTGCAGGCCTGCAGCAGGTTGTGGCGGTCGCTGCGCTTCTGCTCCAGTTTGGTCTCAATGGCAGTCACCTCCTTCTGGAGCTGAGTCAGTTCTCTGGAGAAACCAAAGAAAGGCATTGGAAATAATAATATTGAAAGGAGATATTAGACTGAATGCGTGCTTTAACAGCCACTGACTTGTTAGCGCCTCCCAGTTTTTTCCGGATCTCCTCCATTTCATGATTTTTATCATTGACTTCAGATTTCTTAGTGAGGTGTTGGTTCTTCAGGTCTTGTAGTTGGGCCATTGTTTCATCAATGATTTTCATGTGTCTGTGCTCCTCCTATCAAAAAATAAAATCAGATATTCGATTAAACTTACTCGATGAATAATAATAAAAGTTAAGTTTGAAATCTTTCACTTTCTATTTCCTACCTTCTTAAGTCGCTCTATTTCAGCTTCATCTTTTTTAACGGTCTGCTCCCACATCATGACCTTCTCCTGATCCTCCTTCAGCTGGTTCTTCTCATAGTCCACTTGGATACCCAGGCGGGTCTTCTGGGTCTCAAATTCAAGACTGAAGCAAAATGTCATCAGGTTAGAGAGCACAGAAAAACCAGGACATGTTCATTGCCAGCGATTCAAACTAAACTCACCGCTTCTTTGCGATTTCATTCTGCCTCTTCACTTTCTCTTCCTCGAATTCTCGGATGTTCCTCACTCCAATCTCCTTACAGAACTCAACAAACACCTCATCCTCCACCTGGAAAACAAAAACACTGATGTTACCATCGCTCCTTATAATCATCCTAATAATCGTCCTAAAAGGACCTCCATTTGCCTCACTCTCACCAGATTCATGCGGTCCCGGAGGTCAGTGATCTCCCGCTCGCGGGACTGGATGATCCTCTTGATATCGTTAATGCGAGGGCCAAAGTTTGCAAGTTCACTCTCTAGTTTGGACTTTTCCTGCAGAAAACAAAAGAAGCGAGTTTTAATGCAACAGATAATATCTACAAATAATAACACAGGATACATATCAGCAGCAGCAGACTGTACCTGCATGTTGAGGGAGAGGTGTCGGGTTTTGGTCTGTTCCAGGTCACTCTGCGAGTACTTGAGTCTCATCTGCAGACCATGGGCCTGAGACTGAACCTGACGCAGCTCTGCCTCCTTTCTCTTTGCCTTCATTTGCTCCTACAAATGAAAACAAGGGTAGAATTTACTTTTAAGTGACAATAAATAAAACCAGAGAATAAAAACCATCAGTGAATCATGTTTTAAAATGCTGTTATCCAGGTCTTCTTATCATTGCACTTCTTTTCACTATCTGGATCAAATACATGATCTCCTTACTAGAGGTAACAAAAAGAACAAATTACTTTGAGCTCTTCAGTAAGTTTTTCCTTTTTCTCCTTCAGCTTGTCCACTGCCTTCTCGTCCCAGCGCCTGGCCTTTGCTTTCAGGTCACTGGCTCCTCCGGAGATGACTCCAGACTTCTGGAACAGCGTTCCATCCAGGGCTACCGTCTGCACGCAGATGAACACGGGGAAATTAAACAGGAAAAAATGCATTACTCACATCTTTATAAGTATAAGACGGTCAAACAAGCTTCCAACCTTTTCCTCCTAAATCAAGTTTAATACCTTGTGCCTGTATGGACCTCCAAAAGCAATCCTTCGTGCATCTTCCACATTCTCACAAACCAGAGCGTTGCCACAGGCATACTGAAGGGCTTTCTTGATGTGAGGTGGCTCATAGCGAATCACATCAATCACCAGCTTGGCTCCTCGCAGCTCTCTCAGTTTTTCATCTGTTGGTTTAACCTTTAAAAGGAAAACAAACTTATTACAATACAGAAACTAAACATGTGATTTAATGTTAATGGCATTTGAAACAATGCTCTATATTCTTAGACATTTATTCTCACCAACCCTGGTCCTGCTGGGATTAGATATCTAGTTTTGTGCATCTCTCCTGATTCTGCATACCTTAAACACTCTTGCTCAGTCATTATCTGCACTTTCTAACATTCACCTCCAGGTAGTCCAGAGGAAGGAAGGTCTCAGGTTCTCCTCGCTGCTCCTTGATGTACTGAATGCAGTCTCTGCCGGTCTTCTCCGAGTCAACGATGATGGCATCCATGTTCTTGCCCAACACTTTGGTCACGGCGATCTGGTACTTCTTCTGAGTGGGCTGGCACAGGTCGATCAGACGGCCATACTGAAAAGAACAGTTCCCATTTCAGTTCATTCATGTTGAATCTACTCAGATCTTTCATCATTAACCATAAAAGCAGGCAAATCAAATATGTAAAGCTTCCGTGGTTCATGCTGCTGATGGGTTCTTACCACAGAGCCTGGGTAAAGTCTTTTGATGCTCTCCATGATTTCTGCTTTGCGCTGCTGTCGACTGTTCTCTTGCCTGTCAATTCTGGCATCGCCAAGCTGCTCCATTACCTACAAACAGAACAATAACAAGAGTGACCACAGTTACTTTATCAGATGGAAGGAAGTTATGAAGTGGCTTGTATGGATTACTGCTGCACTGTTAAGCTAGTCATACAATAACTGGTCACACCTCTGCAAAATGAAATGCATTCATTCACATGTCTTTATTATTGTGCATATTTTTAAATAACAAGTTACCTACAGAGGCAGTCTGTGCTCTGGCTAAAGAAGCTTAAAGCAGACAACATTAACTCAACTACAGCACATAAAAAACCTCCACAGACACCTTAGACAGCTATTGGACGTTATCTATATTATTTTCTTACCTGATTGAGCTCCATGTTGATCTCATCAATTCTCCTTTTCGCCATCTCCACCTCCTCAGTCAGCTCCTCCTCCATGCGCTTCTGCTCATCAAGCGACTGCCTGAGAGGCGACATAATAAAAACAAGTAAGTAAAGCAGAATGGAGAAACTGATGAATTTAATAAGCTTTGCACAATATTTAAAACAACAGCAATACAAAAGCAGCGTACTTGCTGGTGGCAATATAGTCCTCCAATTTCTCAATACGTTTCTGGTTCTCCTCAATTTCACGGATCTTCTGTTTGATTTTGGCCTGAGGGAAAACAATAAAAATATGCTTATGTTTAGTAAGCACAACTATACTCAGTTGGTTGTGGCCTGTCGTTATTCTCTCTTTTTCACCTCAGTCTCCACTTTCTTCCTCTCTTCCAGGTCAAGGCGGTCTTGGTCTGCTTTCTGATCACGGTTGAACTTTTCCAGCTCCTGTGCCAGAGTGGCAGCACGCTTACTGGCCTCCTCCTTCAGACGATGGTACTGCTTAACCTGAAGGAAAAAAAGGGAAAAGTGTAAAGTTATTTCCACTTTCAGCGTGATATTATGACATCAAAACAAATATGTGCTAATGACAAATTACTGAAAAAATTCTGAAATGCAAAAAAGATTTATAACCATTATAAAGCTTAAAAGATCATGTTTTTACAGCATCATGATAGCATGTGTACTTCACTTATACTGAATAATTATTCCTTAACATTTCCCATCCATTTGTGCCATCGAAAAGGTAGCAGAATATGTTAACTAGATGGTGTCAGACCTGATTTTCCTCCAGGGTGAGGTCCTGGCCCTGGCTCTGTGCTTCTTCCTCCATTCGTTCTTCAAACTCTTGCTTGGCCAATTCAACCGCCCTCATCTCTTTATCCAACTCGTCCATGTCGGCTTTACGCTTCTTGTACATCTTCTGGGCATTCTGCAGGGATTTTCGAGCAGCCTCAAGTTTCTTGATTTTGTGTGAGGTGTTCTCTTTGGCCTTGATGTATTGAGGCCTCTTTTGGTTCAACTCGGAGTCTTTCTCTCTGTAAGCAGAAATAAATGGTTATAAAAGGAAATGGGACTTATGTATGCACTAAAACAATGGTACAAGCAGACCATGAAGATACTGTGGCTTACTTTATTTCTTTCTCAATGGTCTGCTGCTCCCTCATCAGCCTGCCCAGCTCCTTCTTCTTGTCCTTCAGCTCCTCCTCCACATGATCCATCTTTTTACGATCCTTGTCAATCTCCTTGTTCCGCTGACCCAGCTCTTTGTTCAGCTTTTCAATCTCGGTCTCATTGTGGTACAGTTTGAAGAGCTGCAACTGCACACTGGCCCTGGCTACCTCATCCTTAAGACGCTGATAACGCTCAGCCTAGAAAGTGTGAACACAAAACAAGACACTGATTGGACATGTTACCATACGTTAACAACTGACGTCAAAATAAAAGTAATAGTGACTTCATTAATCCTGAATGGGATTTTCGGCTCCAAGGCATTTTCTGTAACCACTCAGCTACTACTCCCTACTTCTCCTGAGGAGATCAACTTAAAGATTAGGGTTCCAAAGGGGAGGAAAATTTTCTGAAACTTTCCATCGGAAGTTAAACTGGGGGATTTTGGAAATATTGGGGATTATGGGAATTATTGGGGACTACTGGAATTTAGGGATAATTTCAACAAACTGTCATATCCAAGCAAAAATAAAGGTTTTGTTTGGTTGGAAGCAGACCCATGAAAAATAAAACTAGTTAAAAAACACAACATTTCAAAAGATTTAATTTATAATAGCGGTGTGGTGTGTGTGTGTGTCTGAAAATTACTGGAATATTGCAAATAAAAAGGAAGAAATAATTCCACACGTGGTATATTCAATCCCACAGAAAGGACATACCTCCTCTTTTTCTTGCTTGGCTTCTTTACGTTCTGCAGCAATGTTCTTCTTCCGATGATAATTGAACTGCGTGTCTTCCTCTGCTTTCACCATCTCTTTCTTCCTCCGGTCGTACTCCTGGGCCAGTTCTCCAGAACGTGAGATCTCCTCAAAGAGTGCTGTACGTTCTTTGGGATTCTTCATGGCAATAGACTCCACAGCTCCCTTTATGTAAAGTTAAAAATTAGGTTATTATGCCAAATAAATGAATCTCACCAACATTTAGTTTCAGAAGCTTACTTCTGAAATGATGAATGGACTGTACTACTTATTTAGAGCTTTAGTCAAAGTGCAGAAATGACAAACCACATTCACCCATTCACACTAGGGGTTGAATTATATGGACAAAATTTGATATCTCGATATTCATGCCAGATATCTCAATATCAATATCATATGATATGACTACAGGTTCGGTGAAAACCAAGTATTTTTCAGAAAAGTACAAACTTCCAGAGCTGTACAGGACGAGCGCGAGGGAAATCTATATCTTTTATATTGTTGCTTTTTTCGATATAAATATCGTGAATGTTCATATCTTGATATAGATACAAGAACGATATACCTTTCAGCCCTAATTCATACACACTCCTACAGCACTTCTTGTGGGTTTTCTACAAAGTGCTCCCTGTCATTCATGCACAGTGATGAGCACATCAGAGGTAACATGGGGTACAGTTTCTTTCCCAGGACAAGAACAGAGCCCTTTTGCACTTAGTCAGGGAATTCCAGGTTGAAATAACCAATTTTCCAAATGGTAGATGACTATGACCACCCACAACTTATCAAAATACAAAACAAAAAAATCCAAAAGGACAGTGTTAATGTGAAGAAAAGTATATATCTATTACTTTTCCCTACCTGAAAAACCAGGAAGTTCCTGGCCTTAATCAGAATGCCAAGTTTTTCCAGCTCTTCACTATATTCTGGAAGGCCCACCACTTTGTTGTTAATGCGGTACTCAGAGGAAGCACCTGAGAAAGGCAGATACACACAAGTATAATTACTATACTGGTAAAAACATTAATGCTAAAAGGATATTTCTGTCTCTTTTTCATAAAAAAATAATTTACTGTCAATAAAACAAGTTTATCTGTCAAAATGGTCAGTCACAAAAACATCTTAATTGTCAAATGAATAAGTCACCTAGACTAATTTCACATCTTAACTGGACCTTGGTAGATTCCAGGATCTCATTATAAATACATTTTTAAATCAAGTTTCTTACCAATAATGACCCTTGTAAAAGAGCGCTCTTCACCGTTATCTTCCTGATACACCATACTGACAAAAGCTCTGTTTGCAGCTGGCTTCCCTACAGGTGCTCCATGGATTAAATCCTTCAAAGTTTTTACACGCAGGTTGCTGGTCTTTTCTGCCAACACAAAGCTGATGGCATCCATAAGGTTGGACTTTCCTGCAAAAACAGCATTGAGATATTTGGTATCCTCTGCAAAACTTCAAATCAAACTTCAGATCAAAATATTAACTTTATGAATAGTTTATTTTAAATATCCAAAACAACAGTGATCTTGTGATACAGTCTGTCCTCATTAATATGGAAGTGGAGTTTTTTAGTCTTTTTAATTTTTTTCTTTAGTCGTTTGCTCTTTTTTGACAGATTCTGATACAAGTATTTACAAGGATCTTGGCTTGTTGAAACATGGTGTACTATGTGATAAGCAATCGAATACAGGATTTTGACCAAGTAGTATGCAAAGGTGAAACATCTTTGGTTGCAAAGTAAGAATGTATCAACATAAACAGATGTAGTGTACAAAAACAAAATCCAGCGTAATAATTTCTATAACACATTACACTTGAAGTAGTCTGCAATTGCTCGTATTTCGTAACTGAAATAAAACTGAAATATAAACAAGAGTAAAAGTAACTTTTTTAGTACTTTTTTCCACCACATTTGCAAAATGCTTTATGCATATACGGTATGTTGTGATGTCTTTGAACACCGTGTTTATCGTTAACCAACACTAGCATGCAGTTTGCATTAGCAGCTAGCTAATTTTGGCTATCACAACATACCAGATCCATTAGGTCCAATGATTGCAGTGAACTTGTGAAAAGGTCCAATGATCTGTCTTCCTTTGTATGACTTAAAGTTTTCGATCTCTATTAGTTTTAAATAGCCCATTTCCTTTGATTTTGCGCCGCTGTTTAAAGGGGAAAATCTACACGAATAATGTTAGCTCAATTAAATATTAGCCAGCTAGCTTGCCAACAACCGGTGTGTAGCGACTAAACAGCAAAACGCGGTGTGCACGCGAATGAATGAACCTTCTTGTCCAATCTACTGCTAGTCTGTACACAAGTTACATTATGGAATGCACATTTAGTTTGGCAGTCTAAAGGCTTGATAATCTACATCAAATGGACTCGAAATAGTTGTAACAACAAAGCGCCATTTTACAGTCTAACAGGAAAACCCTCGAGCGCGCGAGACCCGAAAACCCACGTTTTCTCGCGAGAGGACTTTGAGCCTCTCCCCTGTTAATGTGTTGACCAATGATCCAAGGTTATCCAAGTTAAAATAGGTAGAGGTATATATTTTCATTTATTTGATCTTTTTTAAAAATAGTTTTTCAGCATCTTCATTTTCTATATAAAAAAAACAAAACAAAAAAAAAAAACAGGGTGATTAATTTCTTACACAGCGAAAAGAGACGTTAGATGTTACCATGGATACCAATGGGCATCCAAACAACTGGATCTGAACCAAACGTAGTGACGCTTATCTGTTAGTAATTGTTTGTGTAAAATTTGTGCATTAAGGTAAGCATGGTTTTAGATATGAGATTGCAGATTTTCTTTAATGGATACAGTTCACTCGAAGAGCTTTAAGTTGTGTTTTTGTTTTGTTTTGTTTTTTGAAGATCTGTACTCCGTGTACATTCATTTCAATCGTAACATGACCAGATCCTTTCCTTTGGTGGCAGCTCTAACTATGCTAGTTACATATTCCAAAAAAAAATAGCCTTACTGAGTTAGTATCCGAGTTACAACATGATAGAAGTAACAACTTACCAGGAAAATCAACTTTTGTTATCCCCGGGCATATTCGCGTGCTTATAATTAACGTTGTAATTGTGTTTCCTCAGAAACTGAATAAAAACTGTAATCATGTTCAAAGTGGATTTGGATCAGTCCATGGAAAAGGCTTTAGAGAAGCGAAGGTCTGCAGAAGCAGCACGCAAGGCCCGCATTTTCAATACACGGCAACGTGTGTTAGGAGTCGATCTTGAAGCTCTTGAAAGCCAAGTCCAAGAGAGAAAGCATCTCCAAAACATAGAAAAACAAAGGGACAAAGCTTATGGTAAAGTATAGGTTATATAATGAAGTAACTGAGTGATCTCAATGGCTCAAAAGTATAACTTTTCTGCATTTCAGATACGCTGAGACAGTGCAATGATAAAATACTCCTGCTACAGGACAAGGAGGAAAAAGAGAAGCAGAAAGCTTTGCACAAGGACATGGCCCAGCACTGGGCCACACAGCAGAGGGTAAAGGACTATGGTGATGCTGAATTGAAATGTGGCCTGACGGGGGCAGTCAACATCCCTATGCCAGAGGCTAATTTGGGGCCTGCCAGTATGCAAATCTTTAAGGTAGGCACTGCATGACACAGCCATATAATGTACTTCAAAGACCAACAGAATATTACCCAGTTAATAGTTCAATAAATAAGAAAATTGCCTCTGGAGTGCCATGTCCTGATTTCGTGTACAGGGAGAAGATATTGGATGGGAGAAAGTGAAACGAGAAAATCAGATGAAGGCAGAAAGAGATCTTCAAGCACAGATGGATGAAAAAAAGGCAAGGCAAATGGAAGATAAGCAGAAAGGTGAAAATAATAAAACACAAGCACACACACAAACACATCCACACAGTGATTACAGAGGAGTTTACATGGAGTGCACCATAGCTGGTATAAATCACACACTTGCTTCATGCTTTTCTGCACAAACAATCATCCATTCCCACACACAGTCCTGTTTGCCAGTTGACTTTGATGGATGCTCATCCCCAAGAGCCTAATGTATGTGTGAGTGTGTCACCGAAGAGCTTTGCACAATGGATAATGGCTTATGCAGGTGTAGAAAAAAACACAACCGATTATATCCAATCCACATGTGCTACAGAGATGCTGGAGAACACAACGCTGCTGCTGCAACACCAAAGAGCCATTGAGCAGGCTACACATGAGGAGGAGTGTAAAAAAACTGCCCGCATGGCGCTGGACCGCTACAATAAAGCTCTGGTACAGAACATGTGCACACACATATGAACACACACATGCTCATGTGCCCTTCCTAATGATATGAATGTTCCAGGCAAGGTCTAGTGGGATTTTGAGAGATGAGAGAGTGTTCTCAGATGGGATTTTTAAATTAGAATTACAAACTAAAAACGTTAAGCGATGCAAACACACACTTGGCACAGAAGGGCAGCAGTCATGTTGTTTAATAGTGCCAAAACAACATGGATGGTTAAACTGCTTTGATGTATGCATGGGATCTGGCTGTTCTTAAAAGCTTTTGCCTCATTTGTCTGAACACACTTGTCTGAATTCCCATTTGGGAGGGATCATTGTAAATCCTTCAGATCATGGTATTTTTCATGATAATTATGTGGGTTCCCTAATAACCAATCAAATAAATGATGCAGAAGGACATGCAACTGATTGAGTGAATCTCTTAGGAGGACATGCAGCATATGGTGGATTCTTGGCTCTGTCCTTGAAGTAACTACATTTTAGAGTTCTGTAAGGCTCCTGCTGTTTTAGTTATTGCAGGGATAATCAATGGACTCTCCCTTGGTCTCTCCATATGTTGTTCCCCAGGCTGCAGAGCAAGCAGAAAACCTGGAGTATCAACACAGGAGAGAGAAGGAGGAGGCTCTTGCAGAGATTTTGCATACAATGACATCTGAATTCATGACGGAGGTAGCAGAGACAGATGTGGGAGATGGGAGGCTGCCACAGATTTTTACAGATAGGTGGAAGGGGATGAGTCCAGAGCAGCTGAGGACCATTTACAAGGAGCAAGAACAACAACGCCTTGAGAAACAGGTACGGTTAGTTCATCCTTAAGTTGCATAGTTTTTCATTATGCTTTTGTGTTTCTTTTTCTCTTTTTGTTTTCCATTTGTGTCTATTTCCTTACATATGTTGTACACAGCATGCCCAAATCTCAGCTGTCTTCATCTCTGTGTTGGATTATGGCCACATCAGATACACTATGTTCCAACAATTATTATACATGATGGATTTCATTTGTTTAAACATTTGGTTTTTCTGTGGAAGGTTTAGCTTGTGTTGTTTAGAGCACTGATATTAATCTTAACAGTTTTGATAATAAGTTTCTCAGGTGAGCTTAATTAAAGGGGAAGCTACTTAAGTGAATTAGTTAGCTTCTGGGTGCTTCTTTGGTATGAGAGGAGGAAAACTCATGAAATATCCTCCATTAACCTCAACCCTATAGATAACCCACAGAGCATCCTCAAAATGGAGATCTATAAGGGGTGGGCAACTTCTGAATATGGTATCCTAAAATGACTCGCAGGCAGAAACTATCCGAGTACTTCCAAGTCAAATGGATGAAGAAGTTGCTAAGGTGATATCAAAGCAAGGCTATTATATTAGTATGTGACTGTATCTGTAAGATGTTTTCATTTGTCTTTCGAACAGTGATCTACATAATGCAAAAACTATAACAGGTGTACATTTTCACTTCTTTACAACTTATTTGAAATATATAAATAAAAAAGCCTTTTGCCTTCCTGTTTCACTAGTATTAACATTTATTTACAAGCTGAGAATCACAAGGCTTCAACTGCAGGCAATGTGTCCAACATAGCTTTTCTGTCTTTAGAGACAACGCAAAGCTGAAAAGGTTGAGACTCTGGCTTGGGACCTCCAGCTCCTGAAACTGTCCAGAAAAACAGACGAGGAGGAGAAGAGAGCAGAAAGGCAGAGGAAGGAGCAAACAGTTCAGATGGACCAGTTCAACGTGCAGCTTGCCAGACAGCAGCAGACACAGTGAGCATTGCATCCACACCGCCATTATTCAGGCTTACTTTGCCTGTAATTGTACTTTAAACTTTCAGGGATTTCTGTCAGATTTCACTCATTTTGTGTGAATTTCTTTTCTGCCACAGTCAGGAGTTCTTGAATAAGAAGCTGTATACCAATAAAGTCACCAAGGACTACTTTAATCAATTCAACACCAGCTCCCGCTGACCGCTTGTTCTGATGACGGGGTCCGGATATCATCATATGATGACTTCACTTGAGCTAGTGAGAATTAAACATATGTAAACAATAACTGCTGCTTATTGTTTGTGACATTTATGGCCCAATGCTTACAAAAAAAAAAGCATTTTGTAATATTGTTCCAGGTACTTTATTTTTCGTTCATATGTCCAGTTACAGTGGTAGATTCATAACGGCATTACAGTTATATTGGCCCCATCTGTGGTGCAAGTTCACTCAAATCCCGGCAAGCACACACGCAACATCATTGTGCTAATAGTGCACCCAACATTACAAAGAGGCACATCATCTCTGGCAGTGGCACACACTCCCTACCCCTCCTTGTTTCGCCTGTTTTCTCTTACTCAACCATTATTATTTCATCCGTGTTTGAGGAGTTGCTTTTAAACAAATCACTTTTACTTTAAAAAAACTTTTAATCAACTATAAAAAGGGGGAAAAAACAAACCAGCAACAACAACAGTGGGAAAAATCAAACGCCAACATTCCCTCATTTCTCCTCAAAACATGAAAAGCAAAGAGTGAGTGGCAGGTGAGTGAGTATCTGTGTGTTCACTCATTCCTCATTCAAAGCTGACATTGCCCCCCTAACACTGACAGACACAGATGTTTAGCAGCAGATAGATGAGTTAGAATATCGGCTTATTTCGCGTTAGTCATCATTCCTGTATGAAAATAGATTTCTTTTTTCTTTTAGTTGTCCTGAGTGTGTCGTGTAACCAAAAACAAGGAGCGTACACACAACTCCTTCAGTGCCTCTAGCCTGTAGACATCATATTTCCTTCGGGACTGTCGGGTGACATTTGGCTAGAGGCGAGTTTTTATTTGTACAGGGAGCGCACTAACTGGATACTGCATTCCTTCCACGCATAACTGCAGACTCCACAGATATTCACTGCACCGCAACGCATTGCTAGATGATTATGTGTATTAACGCAAAGTTTTCAGTGTGATGTACCTATTTTTCACTAATGACACTGATGGTTGTAAACATCTACATAACAATGTGAATTTTTTATTTCTTCATTTTTTTGCTGTTGTTCCTCAGCTATGAACTATTCTTGCTACACCCCAAACCTAACTGTAATCATTTGTCAAAAATGCAAAGTTTGAATTCAGAGAAATATTACAGAAGAAGAAGAAAAATTACAAGTGAAACATTTCAAAGTGAAGCTAGGTCTTTTAAACCTGCACATTTATCACATTTTTCTATCAAACATGGGTCTTTGAGCGTTGTATTTACATTCTGTGAAGTGGGGGGGTCTTTTCTCTTACTTAAACATACATTATCTCTCCACAGTCTTGTTGCTCGTGTGAAAATCAAGTAAATATAACATGTGCCTCACCCTGAACAGAATACATTCTTTGACAGAAATACCAGCACACATGAACTGGCATTCATTACACCTGTCATCAACGTTAAGCTTGCATCAATAACGGTTTGAACGTAAAATTTTGAGTGAGCATTTTACCACAAGACCGCATTTCACTCTCAGACCTGTAATAAACTGCTTCTCAGTAAGATTGTATGGTATGAGATGGACAGGTTAATTAGACACAACAATGTTTTAATACAGTGTATAAAGAGACAAAGACAGATACAGAAAGCTACGCAAGGGTCGCGACACCAAAAATTACATTTTCATTTCCAATAATGACGTTACACTTCTGGTGGGAAGGCGAAATCGTAATGACATCCGTCTGGTGCTTTATGCAGACCCAGCAGGCACAGGAACTTATCAGGAGCATGTACATATCTATAATACTGTATTATGGCTGAATAGATAGATGTAGATGCAGCTATATACACCAGGTGCTACTCAGCATTTTCACCGCAAGTTCCGCTTATTAAATATATAAAGACAAGTCAGAGGCTGCATTTCAACAGTGTAGAAAACAATATGAAAAAAAAATATCATTCAAGGAAAAATGACAGTTAACAAAAATGTGTGTTTTGTTTTTAATAATGGTAGTTAGAAAAATAAAAAAAAATGTCACTGACAAGTACAATCTGAGACATCTAATGGCAATGGACATACATACAGTATGTATAAAACAATATCCGACATAATCAATTCAAGACTTGTTATAGCATCATATGCTGTCTGTTCCCCTACAGTGGGCTCCATCATTGTCCTCCACATTTAATCAATGCACTACTCTGCATTTCTATATGACCACCAATACTACCCCTGATATTTTCTAAATGTACAACATTCTGTATATGTTCCTTTAGCATTGTTCACTGAGAGAAAAAAAAGAAGCGTAGGAAAGGGCAGAAAACAATGTTATCCTTTTAGATTAGCTGTAAACTCTGCAGATAAAGGAAGATGTGAGGGGAGAGTCAGACTTGTGTCACGTGGTCCGTTATTTTGGACACTCCTTTGGTTGAAATAGTCCAATCAATCAGATGACTAACAAGAGCATCTGAAAAGTTGCTGTATGATTGCGTAATGGACATCAAAATACAGATCAGAAGGGAGCAGGAGCGTATGGGCACATACGTGTTGACATATTTTGGTTTGATGGTCCCAGGTGGTAGTGTGGGGGGGCTAATCAAGGATAGTGACTGAGTTGGGCATGCCATTGGTAGCAGAGGAGATGGTTGTGGGGTTGAGCGGGGAGTTATCCTGACCCTCGCTGACCAGAGACTCGTCCAGGTTGAGCTCTGTGGTCATGGCACTGCTGCCATTGAAGTCCAGGTGGTCCTCGCTGCACAGCTTGCTTGCCTCACACAAGGACGGCTGGCTGGCTGTCCGCTTCTCCTCAAGATCACTACAGTGGACGACAGCAAAATTGCAGAAATATTGAATAAAAGAATAATTTTAGCATAATCACAAGACATATAATAATGAAAAAGATGTAAATTTAAATCTCAAAGTTGCAGGCGATCACATGCCAGCATGTGAGCTGGAAATATATTAAACTAGTTTAATATTTTAATGATTTTTCCACTAACTGTTCAGGCAGAAGGGCAAAATTAAGCAAAAAGGGATCATTTCTAGTTTTAAAATGTGAAAATATGCTTTACTTTTATGATTAAAAACTGTGCAGAGTAAACAGAATATCAACATATAAAATCAACATATAACATGGTTGATTGAGATTGATCCACAATATTCCATGATATGTGGGGACTTTTAGAAAAGCTGGGTTATGACATGTCTGTGGAGTAAAACAGAGATGGAGGATGACGAAAGACTTGGTGAAACTCATCACAGCATACCTTTCAAGAGATCTGCAAAGTAGGGCAGGCATCAGAGAAAACAAAGGGACAAGGAAAGGAGCACAAAGGGTTAGGAAAACCAAACAGTGCCCAGGAAATCAGGGCTGTGGGAGGAATTTACAGGTAAACGTTCCATGGAGACAAACCTGTATTCCCCGAAAGTTTCATCCTTCATTGGCCGTGCTTCTGAGTCCATTGGACCTTCTTCTTTATCTTTCACTGAGAATGAAACAGATTATTGAATTTCACTATCGGTGAGATCTTATCAATGTTTCTCTCCAAGCCACTGTGTCATACCATTGACGGTATTATGTCAAACAGCAAGATAAGATTAAGTCTGCGTATGCAGAGTCGAAATGACAGGCTAATCTTATAGATATTATCTATTCATCAGGATGTAGTTTCCATCCGATCCAGCACCATAGTTCATCTATTTACTATTTAAATTTCATACTGTTTATATTATAGATACATATGATTGCAGTGTGGTTGACTGTCTCTGTTATTTAATTAGGTCTTGAAAGTCTTTGGCTGTAAGCCTGGTGTTTTCTCTCTGTACAGTCAGACAGAGGGCAGCTGCAGGTTTCAGATACTATTCTGCTGTGTGATTATTATTTCACACACATATCTCTCATTTCAGGGCAGATCTTCATCCTTACTAACAGAAAGGAAGTGCAAGCTTATTTCATTATATAATTGAAGGAAAAGTTTATCAAGGGAAAGGTAGGCTCCGCGAATTCTAACCACACTGTCAGCAATATGGTTTGTAAGTGGCTAGTCTGAGCCATTATTTCTGAAGTCTTTAAAGAATAAAAAAAGTTATTCTTTTGAAACGTTTATGAAACCATACATGCCTGAGTACTTCCCCCCTTTACTCCTCTTGATGAAGCAGAGGATGAGCAGGATCAACAACAGCAGCACGATAGCGCTCACAAGGCCAATGAACCAACCCTGTGTTGCAAAGTTTTGCTGCATCTCCTTCACTTCTTCGGAGGCAAAAAGAAAAAAAAAAGAGAGGAGATAGTTTGTTTTGCATGAAGTGAAAACAACATGGAAGCAAGAAGAGATATGGAAATGATAAAAATAGAAAAACACAGGATAGATGTGTTAGAATCTAGTGCATACAATACAGGGCATTACACATTCTGACAGGGTAGCAAAGTACACAGCAAAATATCGCAAACACAAGTAATGGATCATTTCAGATGTCTCTCATTTCAAAAAACTCTTTGAAAGCACTTCACAGGCAGAGAGAACGAAGAGCGAGGCACTCTGTAGGATCCAGCTTTATATTTAGAGATGGGAAGCCCAGAGGAGAGAGCTGAGGAGATAAAAGAAAAGAAAATGAATGAAGCCAGAGTGCTACCTGTTCCTCTTGTTTTGATTTCCTTGTCCCAGAATGATTTGTTGTTGTATACGAGGTATAAATGATAAGCCGAGCCAGGACGCAAGCCCTGCAGCTGGTAGAAGGATTGAGCTGAGTTCAACTTCTCCGTCTCCTTCCATTTACTGACATCTGCCAAAACACAACATGAACGCTCTGTTTAGTTTTTCTTGTTCTCAGTCTGACTACAATGAGCCTATCTCTTGCACACAGTGTGAATATTATACCATTCTTGTTGAGGTAGCGGATCTTGAAGTCAATACTCCTGTGTCTCTTCTTGGCAATCCAGCTGACATTTACTGAGTTTTCGCCCTCAGAGACACTGATGTTGTCAGGAGGTGCTGCAATGCATTCAGGCAAATATGAGAGTCTACAGTGTGATAAAATCTCCCTGCAACTATCATAATAGTAACAATGAAGAATGCAAAAAGAATACCTCCTTCAAGTGTGGTGGCACCCGTCACTATTTTGGCCTCTCCTTCTCCAGCCATGGTGCGCCCTTTCAGGTAGAAGCGGTAGTGGCTGTTGCGGTCCAGCTCATTCAGGGTGTAGTTGGTGGCTGTGGGGTTATCAATGAGCACCATCTGCGGGGAGCTGTCCTCTCTCTCTGTAACTGACAGTAAGATAGCCCAAAAGACATTATTGATTTTGCTAAAGTTGTTTTGCATGGTATCTTTCAGACAAATAATTTTAGTACATTATAGAAGCCCATATTAAATAACAGTTTTTTATAGTGGACAGTCAATGAAAAAGTACATTTGACGCTTACTCCGTTTGTACTCCAGGACGAATCCAGTAAGGATTCCATTGGGCTGAGCTGGAGGCATCCAGTGCAGGGTCATTTCTGTCGCTGATGGGCTGTCCAAGCTCAGGGATGCAGGAGGCCCAGGCACTACCAGAAAGCCAAAAACATTATCAACATGTGGTCAGATCAGACAGTCCAGACGCACCGATGTGTGTGCACCGATAAATCGCCCCATCTTTCTTAATTGGGATATCAGTGATCGGTCGAGCAGTTACAGCCATTTTTTATGCTTTATAAAGGAGCAGCAGCAGTAACATCTGTACATTTGCCAGTTTTGATTGATCTTTTATCATTTTACTATGCATACTAAAAAATTTTTATTTTCTGTTCTGCCTTGCTCTATCATCGAAGTAATTAAAGGTCATTTTTTGGAAAATTTCACTTGTTTTTCTTGTGTCAGTGCCAGTCCCACCAGCTGGAAGTCAAGAGAGTTTTAGTTAAACCAAGTTGCTACTCATTAATGTTTGAGCTAAAATGTGTTTATTTAGAGAAAGTAATGTTTAGTAATTGAGGTGGCATGGATATTTGAAAAATATGTAATAAGTAATAACTTTCCTAGACAAAGTTAATATGAAGTGCTTTTACAATGACACTAGGATATATTTTATAATATATTACCGCTCATGGATTTAACTTAGTGGTATATTTAGGAAATTCTAAGTTTCTACATAATTTGAATGTTAGCAACATCCAATGAAGCTTTAATTAATCTATGATATAACAATAAAATATGATGAACAAATGATCTTATACGTTGTAATGTAAAAAGGCTCTGCAGGAACATTACATTTTACAGTCTTTGTGTGGAGAAGCCTCATTTCTTTATTGAGCAGTGGAAACGTTCTACTTTTATCCATTGTCCACTTATGAAGACTTTTTGTTTCTGAGAAACTGCTTTATGGACTAAAAAAATTACTTACATAGTTACTTTGCCCATACTCATGAAGAAATTAAAAATGCACAAAAAATATAGCTCAGGTCTCAGGAGAAGTACTATCCATACTGCTGAGACACATATGCCACCACATACCCGGCCTTACAAATGAACCCTTTCATGCATGAATTTAAAATTTAAAATGCTTTTTTATTTCTTAATCATATTAAACATTTTATTTATTTAATGTATTTTGATATTTTATTCAAAATGATTAATAAAATAAGCTTTTCATATTTCTATGATATAGATATTCTATCAAAAGAACATGGCTGTATCATTTGCTTTTAATGTTTATCACAAAAGAAAGTTTTGTTATTACAATGCATGTATGTACATATATAAATATCTATTCTACAGTAAGTGACTGTATTGCATGACTTACTGTGCCTTAAAAGGGGCAAAATTGCACATTTTTTTTCTATCCTCACCCATGAATATAATGGAAAACAGCTGTGAAATATGTGCCCACTGTGGAGGAATATCCATGAAAGTGTTAATAATTCAAACGTACAAATGTGAATTGCTGTTCCATGCAACAACATTAAAAAATATAATAGTTCATATATGTGGAGGGCCATCAGGTCTGCTAAATATCAGCTCACTCAATGTTTCCCTCAAAAAAAGTTAATTCTGCTGGTTAGACTTATACATCCACATTAACATAACAAAGCATTAATTGACAAACATGTTTGTGCAGTCATAGTAAATTTATTTGTTTTGTTTAGGGTTAGGGTTATTAGTAGTCACCAATAGTAATGGTAAATGGACTGTACTTGTATAGCGCTTTTCTAGTCACAGACCACTCAAAGCGCTTTACATGACAAATCTCTTTCACCCATTCATACTGCACCTATATTGATACATACTGGGTGCAATGCAAGTAACCATTCATACACCTGATAGGCACATTGGGAGGCAAGTTAGGGATCAGTGTCTGCCAAGGACACTTTGACATGTACCGGAGAGGAATCGAACCGCCGACTTCCTGTCTTAGTAGGCGATGGCTCTATCCACTGAGCCACAGCCGCCCTGTAATCTGTTTGCCATATTAGAATCTGACGGCACAGGGTGAACTACTGGAGGCTTTGTGACCCACATGACGGCTCTTAAAGCGAAATCAACGGCTGTCATATCTCGGAGTAGATTAAAAGCTCTGGGTTAGACTAAAACAGATCTACTTACATTATTTTGATCTAATATTAGCATGTTTTTAACAGTACCTCTCCTCTCTATCCCACATCAGCCCTCTCTTTCTAAATCTATATATCTTCATTCCTGTAAGTAAACCTCTCCACACTCTTTCACCCCATTTCATTCATGCCGCTTGTCCCTCATTTGTTTCCTCACCTCCCTCTTGAGTTTTGAAAGACAGCTCCTGAGAAAGTGGTCCCTCTCCTTTTTTGTTAAAAACAGACACAGCCAGGACATAGTGGGAATACGGTCTGAGATTACTGATGATTTTATTATCTTCCATGGGCCCTGCTTCCACCACCATAGTGCTCTCAGGCTCCCTAGACCTTCTGCCTCGGTGGTGACCCCTGGAACCTGTCCTGGTCAGGTGTATCTGGTGCCACAAAATCAGTCACAAAAAAGACAGAGGAGGAAATGCAGGGTTAGTTTTCACGCAGCACTGAATCCAGACTAAAATATTATTTAGGTTCTTCCCAGGTAAAGCCAAATATATATAGGGTTATTCAGGAGCATCACCTTGTATCCCAGCAGGTGTCCTCTGACCGTGTCTTTTTCTATTTGTGCCCAGGTCACACTGATTGTGGTGCTGTTCAATTCTTCAATACCCACATCCATTGGAGCTTCAAGTGGAACTGAGAGACAATGAATCATCGTTACTATCCTCTTTTTCTACCGTCAAGGGTATGAAATGGAAATAAACCTCCGGTCTAACAGAAGTTTATAGCTGTAAAACATTTTTACCGTCCTCTCCAGAGTAGCCAATCACAGGATCTGGCTCAGGTCCGTCATCTATTCCATTGACAGCCTGAACTTTAATCTCAAAGGCAGAGAAGTTGCTAGAATCGTTGACGATGAATGGTGGTGCCGTTGTGTCACTGATGTGCCACTTAGGCCCACTGCCAACCGCTTTCCTCCATTGCACCTTGTACTTGAAGTCCGGTCCATTAAAGTTACGCTTGTCCATTTCCTGTTATCGCAGGAACAGCAGAAATCAAGGAAATATCTTTATCATATAATGGGTTGCTTCAAATAACACTGCATTTAGGTAAAAGACGTACCTTCCAGGTGATGACCAGAGTGCCCGGGTCAATGGATTCACTTCTAACATCTTCCGGGTTGCTGTCTGGAGCTGTGTTTGATGAACAGGGCAGTGGTTGTATTTTGGTGTTTACTGCGACAACAAGAAAATTTTCATTTCAAAATACAGGTTCCTACCTTCAGCGGGAGTGACGTGGATTTCAGACGGGTTGCTGGGATCGCTCTTCCCCACATCATTAATGGCAATGACCCGGAAACGGTAGGAAAGGTAAGGCCACAGAGAGAGGACCACACGTTCCTTGTTTCCGCCTACTGTCTTCAGCTCTTCCCATCCCCTCTCCTTTGAATTTTGATCTTCAAACTCTATCACATACTCTGCCGAGGGTAAGTAACAGAGAAACGACAGAGGAAAAAATGGGTTAAGGCTTTCAGTTTAGGTTTTACGGTTAGGTTTAGAGGAAGAGTTTGGCATTCAGTAGTGATGGTCAATGTTTAAATAAAGGGTAAGGGAAAACATTGTGATAAGTTAAAATGTTACCATGGGGATACGGAAACAAAGGTGTGTCTAACAAACCTTGCACAGGGCTCTTGTGATCATCTCCAGGAGCCCAGCTGAGAGTAACTGCACGATGTTTTGGATCAGAGATCTGCAGGAGGCCAGGAGGGTCTGGACGGTCTGAGTGAAACCATTTTTTTATTATAACGGCAACTGTCTGCATTATTACAGTTATTTTGCTTATTGTATATACTTTTATGTGAGATCAGTGAGATCATGAAGCTTCAGTGATCTTACCACATAAAATGAGGCTGCTTCTGGCTTCAGCCATGTCCAGAGTAGTGATGACCTGACAGGTGTACACGCCCTCATCTGCTGCCTCCACATTAGTTATAATTAGGTTTGGACCTTCAAATGTGTATCTGAGAAAAAAACATTAACATTACCTTCAATTATCTTTACTATTTACAGATATTTTCCTCTTTTCCTCATCAGCTTCCTTCATATTTCAGTCACCACAAATATAGACAATATATATAATTCGTACATGGTAGCATGTTTAGCTGAAGACAATTTGTGGCATGGATATCTGGTTGGGAAAATGATATTCCAGAGATTACCAGTGGATCAAAAAGTTTCTGTCCTACTAAGTTTCAGTCTCACTTTTCATCACTGTGGGATTCAAACAGCTTCTGGTCGTTCTTTCTCCACTGAATGAGAGGAAGGCTTAGATTGGCGTCAACAAGGGCCACGCATGTGAAGACTGCTGTGCTTCCAGGCTGAACCTTTTGAGCCTGTGGGGGTGAGATGATCACTGTCCTGTCTGGAAGAGAAAGCGAGGGCACATGAACAGGCTGGCAGGAGGTACAGATGATTTAAGGCTGCAAAGGGACTCAGCTCATGTGGTTGTGTTTGTGTTTCACTCACTGAAAATCTCCAGCTCTGCACTGACTGTCAAGTTGGTGTTGTCCACATTGCAGGTGTAGAATCCCTGATCGTCATGGGTGACATTAGAGATCTCAAGGCCTCCATTGACGAGTGGGTTAACTCTAGGGTCAGCCAGAAGGGATGCCCCCCTTTCCCTAAAAAAGGTACACATATACACATCAGAAACTTGGCAACTAAAGCCCAAAGAATATTTTTCAGCTTTTAATGATAAATTGATCAATCTAAAGGCTACTTTGTCTTTTTACATTAAATAAAAAACTAAGAAAACAAAGCTTTGTTCACTTCATGCCACACAGCAGATATTCATAGTCACAGTTAAAATGCACTGACTGTTAATTTATGCAAATCAATAGAAACCTATGCAACATCATCAACTATGAGAAGCAGAATATGAAAACTTGGCATAAGTTCTAGGACACTGAACACAAACACACAGCCTTACCATACTACTTTTGGTTTTGGAGAGCCAAAGGTCTCGCACTCTAGCACAGCCTTCTGGCCTTCAGTGTGTGAGTATGTTTTTCCGTCTTCAGTTAGGATCACAGGAGGCAGCTCTGAAGTTACAGATATGCACAGATATGATAAACACAACACCCCCACAAAGAAATAAAATCTGTTAAATTAGTCACATGTCGAAAACACTCACCGATGACGTAGACTTTTGTGTTGGTGAGGATGTTCCCATGTTTGTTGGAGGCCCTGCACTGGTAGATGGCTGTGTCCCCAAAGTTTACATCCCTTAAGATCAATGATCCACCAGCAGTAACAGTTCGTCTGGGGTCCTTATCAGTTGCTGTGAGGGAGTTAAACTGTGACTATTTCTAAAATGCCCAAAGCAGTGTTGAAAGTTCCCGTGGGTTTGTGCACCTACCTGAGAGGGGGATCCCATTGATGGTCCAGCTGATGGTAGGAGTGGGGGTGCCATCTGCTTGACAGTCTAGTCTGACAGTTTCACCTGGGGCATATAACTGGCTGGTTGGCTCCTTAACCCAGTAAGGAGCAGCTACAAAGGAGAAAGCATGGCATATTGTTGTGTAATTGTGCAACAGATTAGCATCATAGCCTCTCTTTATGAAAGTATCCTAAAAAGGTTGACTGTTTACTTAAGATTTTAAAAAGTGTGGACTTATCTACTTATTCTAAATTAATATGGTGTGTTCGGTAATTGTGATCTGCAGACCCTCAGTGACATTGGATTAAACATGGCTTATACATAGAAAAAACTTGATGAATAAGACCCACAGATGCTGCCATATTCTTTTGCCCCAATCAAGATGTGGTGTGAGCAGATGTGGCAAAGGTTTTTTTAGCCTAACAAACTGAAATAAACAAAAAAACAGCATAAGTGCAGTAGTGCACAAGTAATGGATAACACACTCTCATGTGAAGTCATCAAAAATGCAGAATCATGAATACAGATCCTTGGAGCTACATACAATATGGTGCAATCCATATGTTTTTAATAGGAGGCCTTTTTTTTCAAAAAAGACAACAAGTTGTGGTTCAGTGGTAAAATATCATTAAAACCATTGAAAAATGCATTGAAAAAATTAGAAATAATAAAGCATATTATCAAGAAGGAGGTCACAGGATGACCACATTGCTGAAATTCACACAGACAGGTCAAAATGTGTCTCTTTCAGAGCTTCATCAGCTGTTTAAGAAGATGTGATGCGACAAAGTGTGATCATGACCTTTACCAAACGTTTGGAAATTTGTTTTGGCCACTACCGTTTGATCTGTGTCTTTGCATTGTTTTTATCTTATGAGTTAGATTTTAGGTTTAAGTGATTTGCAAACCATTGTAGGCTATCCAGATCTCCAACCGCTTTTTTCTTTATACTCAAACAAGTTCTTCATTAGTTTTTTCAGTCACATTTTTACAGTTCTCGGAAAAAATGGCTTAACATTAAAAAATGTTTTCTATGCATGTCAAATGTTCTTTTCCTCTGTGGTAAGCGTACAACACAGAGATTCTACAGTAGCCCTTGTGACCAATATTATTTCTCTATGGAGGAACTGTCCCAACTTTATAGCAGAACTAATATTGTTGTAAATAATATCTATTTATAGTATGAAAAGTTAATCACTGGATGACTTCTATAAATAGAAACTTCCACATGCCCACTGGCATTATTCATAAACAATGTGGTCTACATGCATGATGTTCTTGTGTCAAAGTTTCTATTTGAAATTTCATTTCCATGTGAATGTGTGCTTGTGTCTGAGGACTGTGGGGACATACCTTCTACAGTCAATATGTAGGTGTGTGTGGTCTTCCCTTGGGTGTTTTCAGCTATACACTGGTATTCACCCCCATCACTCTCTGAGATATCATTGAAGCGCAAACGGCGGTTGAACATTTCTTTTACAGTCCGGGACTCTGACAGCTCACCATCCTTCTTCAACCACATCACTTTAGGGGTTGGACTGAGGAAGGCGAGAAAGAAGGCAGGAATAAATAGGTACAGCAGATTCATGTCGAGAGAGACATGTAACACGGAGCGGAGAGGTGAGCAAATGGAGTGAAGTGGAAGGAGGAAGGGGGGAGGGCAAGGAAAGGAAAGATTGATTTTGAAGGCGCCGTTTTATTTTCCTGATTGATGGAGGCATAGACACACATGGATGCGCGCGCATATGCACAGACGGACACTCACAGGCCTTGGACGATGCACTCGAGCTCTACCGTCTGGCCCCTGAGGGCGTGGTATGTGCTGTGGATTCCTGTAGGCCTCAACATTTGCGGTCTCCGGTTCCGCAGTACTGAATTAGCTGGACAGAGAGAGGTGGAAACGCACAAAGAGACTCATGCATATGTATGGCGAATTTTCAGATTGCTGTCATGCTGACTCAGCAGCAACACCAGGATGAAGAGGGTGGAACAGAGCAGGGATGATTTTACCTCTAATAAAACATTTTCTTACACACAGCGGTGTCATGTAAACATGTTCTCATCTCTCTGACCTCTAATTGGACCACAGATGCTGGCAGCCACCTCTCAGTGTGAGCTGCATCTCATTACTACTGGGCCGAAAAGGTGGTGGACCTCTTGCTAACCGTGGGACGTTCACTGGATATGGTCACTGCTTCGGTCAGCACTATGTGCCAACACATGGTGGTTAGTTCACTTTGGTTTAACAAAAAAACCTCAGCAAGTCTCACCAAATACCATTCCTGGCATGACAATTTGAAGCTTATGTACACCACAGTTAGCTCATTCAGTGCAGTTGCGGCCAGACAAAAGGGAGAGAAAATAGTCAATAAATATCTATGACGGCTGTAGATACATTCAAAATGTTTATAGGGATCAGTGGTTAATTTTTTTCTTGCCAATCCAGTGTAAAAGGGTTGTTTAAATATTAATTCGCTATAACTGATTCTTCAATAAAGGGCACGGGTTAAAATGACCGATCTTTAAGAAATCAGCCCACACCATTATATTTTCTATTTAAAGTACTGTACAAAAGAAAAGGCGGTCAGTAGGAGTCACTGATATCTAATCAGGTAGAAATCTTTGATTCACAGGGAATCCTGCTGCCATTGATCATTTAACTACTATACAAGCACCACAAAAAGGCTCCGGTTTATGGTTTTGAGAAAAACAGGTATCAGCAGTTTTGAAAGATTTCCATTAACTTAAATACTCATTCATGTTTTGCTCAGGCTGTTTGCCATGTTCCCCATAAATCTGAACTCTAAATGTTCATCACTTATAATGTTTCTTACATGATAGGGGGAACCAGTGTGACATGAAACTTCACAGGCTTGAGTTGACATAAAGATGATGTTGACAGAAAGACTATGGGGCCTTAATCATTTGGTTCAGTTTATCCAGAGCAAAACTTACAGGGCGTAACGGTCAGAGAGATGGGTTCTTTTGCCAGAATCGTGCGAGTCAGCAGGTACTGGACGTTGCAGGTGTAGTCGTTCCTGCTGTCTGCAGGTGTCAAATGAGCAAAGTACAAGTTGCCATCCTTCCCCACCACCACCCGTTCACTTAGCTGGATATGATGCAGCCCTGGTGAGAAAGGCAGAGAGAAGAGAGAAGGATTCAGAAAATCATGAATAAAGGTCTTGAAAGGAAGTAAAAAGAAGCCCATTTTTATAAATATTTCAGTGTCCTGGATCGGTTAAAAGAAGTAAACAGATTGTAATGAATAAAGGAAAATATAAGTTCTGTGATGAGACAGATTGATGTCCATTAATGAATGTTCTGAAAAATGTAAAAGACAATTCAGAAAATATTCTTCTCAAACTTGATGTTTCTCTTCTTATCTGATATTATGAAAGTGAAAATATAGTGGATGTGAGTGCAGCCTAAGAGTCTGCTTTATTAAGGAGACAGGAAGCACTTAATAGAGGTAGAAATGGCGAGGTAATGTACTCACTAAAGTCCATCCAGTGAATGATGGGCTCCATGGAGCTCTGCGGAGGGTTACACTTCAGGACCATATGGTTTCCCTCCTCAGACTTCATATGAGCTTTTTTTTCCTTCTGCTGGGAAGGAAGCACTACAGGGAGGTAAAAGAACAAATACACAGCAGTAAGTCTGGTGGAAACAGGTGGTAAACAAACATAAACACATGGAAAGATTTCCTGAGGCACTCTTCATCACATGTCACACTAAGCACACAGTGCAGCGGATGTGGAATATTATTTCTACATTTCCACAGGAGGAAGCTCAGAGAAGGAGCCATGTTGTCTTTTTTTTTACTTAAATAGGTTGAATGACATGATGCGTGAGTCTTGTGGGCATATTCTAACCTCCCTCCTCCCCTCCACTCATTGTTGATAACCCCACAGGAGCCACTGAAGAGCGCTTCACATGACATCAACTCAAGAGCGTTTCTAGGGAAACCGTTGTCAGGGAAACTGTGAGGGAAGGAGGTTGCCCAGGAGAGAGGCAGACACACAGGTGGATGGATATTCAGAGGTGCTCTCTACTTTTGCTCAGGGCGTGTGTGTATGCTGATTGTCATATTACGGCGTGTGATGATGTTCTAGCTGGCAGGTGTCTGAGCTCTGAGCAGAGCAGTTTCCTACAAACAGACTGAAGTCTATAAAAGCAGTTTATCCATAGGATCTGTTTACATCAACAGCATTAATCCCAAACAGCACACCTCACTCCTAATCTGGAGCTTGTAGGCATTTAGATCACTGGACTGATATTTTTTTAAATGTTATTTTTCGAACACATAACATATCAGACAATGTTCGATTTGTTTGATATTTCAAAACATGTAGCCTTTATACAAGGGCTACATACGAATGATCTAAAATCCAGAAATCGGACATTCAATGTTAAACGTATTAACCATCCCCATATTTGATGATCAGTGGTCGCTTTATTTGTCACTGTGCTCTTACCATCTGTGCGAAGTATGGCCTCGTTGGACACGGCTGTCCCCAACTCATTGGATGCGTAGCAGACATATGTGCCTTCGTACTTCTTCAGGGTGTCCACAGTATTACTGAGCGTGTAGAATGTAAATGGATTTACGACCTTAAGCTCTGGGTCACTGCCTGGGTCAAACTCCTCTCCATTCTTCGTCCATCGGAAACTTAGAGAGAAAAAGAGCAAATCGGCAATTCAAACATCACAGTCATTTCCATGTTCCTTTGAGAGCTGTCATTATGCACAGAGGATTGTCACTGCGCTTGAGAGGACGAATGGATCGCTGTAAAATTTACACGAAATGCCCCAGTAGGACTCTGAAGCTTGTGCAGTGTAATGGCGATATTCATCTTGTCCTCAGCAATAAGAGTAGTTTTCCACTTCAGAGCAGCAAAGACAATCTGAGAGAAGATTGCTCGAGGGCTTAATGACATTCATCCCCTGTTGAAACAAGAACTCTGACTGTGAGAAGCTGTTCCCTCATGAAATGCTAATATGTAGAAGTCAGCCGAACATGGAGATGGAAGGTCGCTGCTTTCAGATTTCTAAAAGACTTCATCACTAATTTGGTATCTTTAGACTTTTAGACACTTCGTGTTCATTCTGTTTGTGTGGACGTGTGTGCTGACTAACCTGGGTGGAGGGTTGCCGGAAGCTTCGCAGCTCATAACAAAGTCCTCAATGCTGAAAACGGTGACAGACTCCGGCTGTTTGGTGATCACAGGTGGCTCTTTGACTGCATGAACCAAAACCAGAATCAGCACTTTAGAAAAGCAAACAAGTTCAATAATTTCAATCAAAAATCATTTAAAAGATAAAGAGACATGCTCATGTTTGGAACAACCTTGCAGGCTTTTAAAGCTGAATTCCTCTAACCTATTTGCCACCATAACTCCAGCTATGACATGCACACATAAATCTCTCTGCTGTGTCACACACATCTGTGAAGACACTTTTAAGACACAGAACCATTTTCATGATTTCACGGTTGCCGATAAGTATATTGAGTTGGAGCCGCTCAACAGGACTCCTCAGACAAAGAGATGAAATGTAGACTGAGGAAAAGAGTAACAGTAGGGAGAGAAAATGGGTTGAGATGAGAGGAAATTGATACGGCATAATGTAAGAGGGAGAGTTCATGTAAAAAAGATATATGGCACAGAGCTCCTCATGAGACGTAAGGCAGAGAATGAGACGGAGGAGTCTGTGGGGAAAATAAGGGATAATAAAGAGAAAAGCTATGACCACCAGAAGTCATCTCTGGCCATAAGAGCCATAAATCAATGTTGCACAAACAGACTCGTAAAAAAAGAGAAAAAAAGACTTGCTGGGATGTGTAAAATTCATAATGACATAAAGGCTGTTTGCAGTGGATTGTAAGTCACAGTGTCATGCTTGTGGGTATACTTTTTCAGTTTGGCTTAAAGCGAAGGCAGCAGAGCTCCAGTCAGGAGTGAATCCACATTATGTAGGTAAATGGGTATGGCAGGGAAAGGAGGACAGAGAGGGGGGGCTGCAGTAGATAAAGAAAAGGAGCTGAAGATGGAGAGCTAAGCAGGCAGGGGAGATGGATGAAAGTGCAGCGAGGAGAGAGGACCTGCAGAGCGCTGAGAAAGAGAGCAAAGAGAGACGGAGAAAACAAACAGAGGGTGAATGCAGAGATTTAGAAAGAGACAGATCGAGAGAAAGAGGAAATGTAATGAAAGACTTCCCACTGATAGGAGGAGTAAACCCATTTGCTCAGCTGATCATATTAAAGTTTAGACTGCGGGCGCTGCTCCATTATTGGCAGAGGAGGAGAGGAGCTGGTGCTTTAACTCCTCTTTATTTCCCATGTCTTTGATCTGACAGCACTGCTGCCTCCTTACAGACACAGGCCCCCCAAACTTTCTCCTCCCTGCCCCTGCAGGGAAATCACCTATTGGGAGCCAATGATGCTAAACACACCCACACAAACGCAAATAGGAAAAGGTTCACAATAACACACTCACACATAACCCACGCAAACATAACACTGCAAACGCAGGCTAATGTCAGGTTCATTTAAGTGTAGCATCATGCAGGAGTATTTCTGCGTGCACAAAGGGAAAACAGCTTTTATCGCACAATGAAAGTGTTTACAAAAAGCTTTAACAGACAGAAGAAACACAACAATAAAGTTAAAAGCACTTACAATTATTTATGCGGTCTGTTAATCCATAATGTTTGCCAGAGTAAAAGGAAGGAGGCAAGAGTTATTTCAGTTAGAGTAAATGGATGGATAGAGACAGAAGCAGTCAAATGTTTGGACCCACTTTCCCTGGGAAAGAAATGGGAAAGAAAGGAATAGATAGATAGATAGATGGATAGATAGATAGATAGATAGATAGATAGATAGATAGATAGATAGATAGATAGATAGATAGATAGATAGATAGATAGA
>JAVQJG010195332.1:0-17977 GCA_036024015.1 Craterocephalus amniculus | reverse complement strand
AAATGTTTTGAAATAGCTGTGTCTGTACATAGACTTAGTAGTGCTCACTGTCTCTCTCATATATATATATATATATATAATATATATATATATATATATATATATATATAATGTGTGTGTGTGTGTGTGTATGTGTGTGTGTGTGTGCGCGTATGTGTCAGAGGAAGAGGGAGCCGCACTCATTTACTTGGTTTTACATGATGTATATTTCTAGAAGTCTCAGTAGGGGGCGATAGAGCCCCGCTGGTTGTTAAAATATCACCAAAGAAGAAATCGATCCTCTCATCAGTAGGCGACAAAGATGGCCGCCTGTGGACTACTCCGTTCTCTGTCTTCCAACTTTATTACAGCGTTGCCTTTCCTTGCCCGGTCGACATTGCTTTCTCCTTTGCACCGGGTACCGAAACCTTATTATGGGAGAACTCTAACCTCTACATGTCGATCATTAGCAGGTATTTCACTGATAACGTGTTTACGAGCTGCATGTTTGCTAGTCTTTCATAGCCAGAGGGTAAAACTAGCAGGAGGAAAGGACATGCTTTCTGATGGTGCTGTAACACGCGTGTCCCTCCCACTGGCTATCAATCTTCAATTCGTAAAATCCTTTTTGTATTCTTAATCAGTGTTGTTGTCTTGAAGCACTTAAATTCACAGACAAGCACGAATGGATTCGAGTAGAAGAGGACGGGATAGGGACAGTCGGTATCAGCAACTTTGCACAAGTAAGTTTCCTGGCAGTGCGCGAGAGCAACTACATTATATCTGACACGGACACTAACAAAAGTACTTTTATCTTCCATAAACACCTATGACACTTGCAGGAGGCCCTGGGAGACGTCGTTTACTGTGGATTACCAGAAGTGGGAACACAGCTGGCCCAGCAAGGTATGAAATCAGTGCAATGTTTGTCAAGAATAATTTTAGAAGCATTTTAAGAAAATAGCTGATAATACTACTGTTTACTCATTTGAGCCATGTCACACCTTGTTGTCTTGATTATTGTAAAATAGGTGGTTTGTTTTGGTAAGCATCACCAATCATTATTTTACTGTATAGTGACATTATTTACCATATGTAATAATTATGATTATCATAAAAAAAACTTTAAATTAAAATCTAAACTTATTTCGCCACACATTAAGGTTAAAAGGTTTTATGTATGCATATGTTCATTTAAAGTGTTGAAATAAAACATTGGCCAAGTATATGAGCTCATATGTTAAAATACAATAAATATAACTAAATAATTATCATTATAAGAGTGGCACTGACTATAAAAGCCCTCTTTTGGATGCAGAGACCAAGCATGGGATAAGAAGAAGATAAAGAAAAATATTAAAAGTTCTCCTTATGAGTAAATACAAATAAAAACACAGTCAGAGACTGGTGTGCTCTCTGGGCTCCACTGATACTAGTAACAGTAAAAAAGAAGCTTGACCTTCATGGATGGCTTGTTAAGCCATAACAAATCAGAGGCTGAGCTCAGAGCACGTTAAATCAAATACTGTCTAATGGTAAAATATTGGTGTAGTTAAGTAGCATTAACTAAATGACTCTTAACAATCTTGGTTTCTTTTTAAGATATTTTCCTATTAGCCTTCAAGACGACTGCCATTATCAATTTTTAATTTTAAAACTTGCTTTGATAACATGTGTTACAGTCTATTATGGATTTTGTATTTGTGAATATCGGATCTTTGGTTAAATTAAGTTAATTCAAGCTGTGTTGTTTGTCAATCTTTTCAGTTTATCTCATTAGTATTATTGTATAATTCTTGATAACATAGTAAAGCACTTTCTTCAATGCTGGGTAGCCGATAAATGCATTATGTCTGATGTAGATATGGAAGTGTTCTAAAACAAATAATTACTCATTTAATATATGCATTTATTTACCTTGTTTGACATTATTGTAATTGGTTTCCATTGTTCCATGTCTGCTTATTTATAATAATTGATGCCTGAGGCTGATTCTGATCATCACAAAATTGCATTTGATGTGTAACTGCTTCTATTGAGTTCTGTTTCTTATGAAGTTGACCAGTTTTTTTGTGTAAAGGTCTTTTTTAACATTTACCATTACAGATGAGTTTGGAGCTCTGGAAAGTGTCAAGGCAGCCAGTGAGCTTTATTCCCCTTTGACTGGAGAAGTTGTAGAAGTCAATACACAACTGGCTGACAACCCTGGTTTGGTCAACAAATCTTGCTATAAAGATGGTAAGTGTAAACAAAAATAATAGTTCAGTTTGTGTCGTATTATCTTTTGTGTGGGGATGGATTTATTTAAGTTGTCAAATCTAGTTTTATGCTACCACATGAGAAAATGTAAATAGGTGAAATATGTTGAAAGATCCTTTTTTACTGTTTGCACATTTACATAAATGTTTCTTGTAATGTCTGTCAGTGTTTTGATCTGTTAATGTCCCCTTTTTTGAATAGCTTTTTAAAACATTAATAGTAGTTGTTCAAAAATATTGAATCACTAGAAAGGTGAACACAGGTGGTTAAAAAAAATGTCTGTTTGCCAATCTTGTTTTAATCCATGTGAAAGGTCACAGGGTTCAAAGATGATAATATGACACTACAACATGAACGGAAGTGGTACTAAAAAATATTGCTGTTATTTAAATACACAGAATTATTTTTCTTAATGATGTTCTCATGTCTTATTTGTTTAAATTATCTTGAAAGATTTTTTTTCTACAATACAGTCCAGTGATTTTTCCTCTGCACAAAAAAAACTGTTGTGTGATTGAGCAACGTAACCCTATAGACAATAATGCTACCATGTAATTAATGGCAATTGGTCATGCTGCTCAAGCCATTTAATTTTCCTAAGAAGCTAATTTTCTTTCTGTAGTGAATAAATAATGGCAAATTCCTTCAATAAATGAGTATTTTGCACTTCTGTGCCTTAAGGCTCTGAAAGTAAAGATGAATTGCTTGGCAAATATTCTCATCATTTGTTAATATAATTTACCATCTTAAAATGCAGAAATTAAGTAAATATGCAATCCCAAACTGAGGTTGTCTGTGTGGTTCAGGACTCCTGCAAGACTTCTGATCCTTTTGACCTACTGTTTCCTTTTTTTATGACTAACTGTATGGTTTGGCTCATTAACATGATGCATGCTATATTTCAATGCAAACCTTTTTTTTTATTTTGCAAGATTAAGACTGAATTTCTTTAAGAATTCTGTTTGGCTCGTTAGAAAGAGGCTAAAGCAGTTTTTGCCTCTTTTACTCATTGCTTTCTGTACTTCATTACAGGTTGGCTGATGAAGATGACCATTGCTAACCCTGCAGAGCTTGACAGTCTCATGGAGGAGGCAGCTTATGAGAGATACATCCGCTCAATTGAGGACTAATATAGCATTTGTTAAGTGCTGTCCCTCTCCCTTTCAAACACCACTGGCAGGGAGGCACATTACATGTGCCTATCTGTTAAAACACAATGTTTAGCATGTAGCAGTGGAGCTTTATAGCCCCAGATTGCTAACCTGCCAGTGGTGTAGAGCTGTGAACTTTAGGAATCCTTTACCTACTGTTAAAAGACTGACTTTAGGGGACTTGTCAGTCTGCACTGACTGAACTATAAGTGTTGAGTTGTTGCAGCCTCAACGCTCCGAGCAGGAGAGATGAAAACTCGGTCAGTAGAATAGTTTCCAAGTGTTTCATCAGAGGTTGAAAAAAGTCTGAAATTCTGTTTTAGTTATTAAGACTTAAAAAGCACTTTGGTCTTTATTGTATTAATTATGTTGGTCTACACTGCATGTATGATGCTTACACTGTGGCGTTGGGACCTGTATAATATGAAATAAAAAATTTCCTTACACACCGTTGTTTTTTTATTTATTTCCCCAAATATACACTTCATAGTAGAAATGTAGGAAATATTTTACAGTTTGTAACATTTGTTTTTTAATGTGACTGCACAAGGTCTCTGTTATTACACAGGTATTGCAGAACGAGTATATACTTTTGACATTATCCCATTGGACACTCCAAAACTGAACTTTGGTAGATTGGTGATGTCCGCCGTAATGACAGCTAGTTCAACATCCACCTTTCATCCTACCTCTATTATGAGCTCTCTCCAGCCAGTAAAATCAGTCAAATGTTGACTCCTATTATTTCTTGCTCTGTCTTTTTCCTGCTTCTTCTCGTCTCTGCGAATCTATCACACTGCAAGTTTAAAACCGCCAATATGTTAATATCAAGGTGCTGGCATATGTTGTTACATCATAAAACTATCTTGCTGTAAAGTGTTGCAGCTTACCACAGAAAAAAGGTTTTAAGTACGGTTACTTGGCTAAGGGATGCTGGAGTTTGGAATGGTTTCAAGAATATGCATAATATGTCAGTACAAAAATTTTAATACATAGTGCTACTTTAAGGCTGAAGTTCAATCACAATTACAAAAAAAGAAACCCTGAATCCAGAATAGCGACACCACTTTAAACTTGACCAGTTTGTCTGCTATAAAAACGAATCTTTTTTACAAATGAAGGCACAAAAGGTAAAACTAGAAGGCTGGAAGAGAGAGGACAGTAAAATCTGCTGGTTTATTGCACAACTTGTAACATCCCTTCACTTGGAGTTGGATTATATGACGTGTATAGATAAGGTAAAGCGTGGCTGCAATAAAATCAAGTGGATTGGTTCACTTCAACCAGTCATTATTCCCTTTATACTTAAAACAGTATTCTTCAGGCCTGTAAACTTTTATTTTATTCAGACACATTTTCACCCTCACCACATTTGGTTCCACAGCAGATCAGGTGGCCTCTGAGCTCATCTTTATCCTCAGGCTGTGATAACACGCCACATTAATGCATCTTTGATGTGGTCAAGTGTGCAACTGTAGGTGCAGGTGTGAAAGTACTCAGGATGCCTTGTGGTCACTGACATACTGCTCAACGGAAGAGATATTGGGAGATGACCTATTTTTTCAAGTGTGGGCATTCTAAAAGACCACATATTCATCTGATATGCATAAAGGTAGCAGGTATTGTGCAGTTTTTTTTTAAATCTAATCACAGTGAGAAAAAAATAGCACTGCGAGGGATGAATTATTTGTAGCAACTCTGCTGCCACACCGCTGCTAAAAACAGACTTGAGATAGGGCCGAGGGTTAGGTTTAGTCATTCACACGTATTCATTTTAAACAGCACCCGCACATTTCGGGCCATTTAAAACTGGCATTTTAATTAGCCAAACTTTAACATGAAGTGCCAGAATCTGTAATATCCAGGATATTTACAGACCTTCTGATGTCTTTGTTTTTCTCAAAGCTGACCTGTGCTCATTCCACATAACAGCAGCTGTGTGAGATTGACAGGTGGAAAGTGACTTCCTTACAGCTGTCCACTTGTGATCTGACCGCCCATGGGGCCGATTATTAAGCCAGGTGTAAATAAAGCCACGAAGACCTGTAACATTTTGCATTTTACAGCAATAACTAGCTTAGGCCTTTCAATCCAAAGGCTCTCTGGCTCACTTCAGAGAAGCGACTGACCCTCCAGGCACAATAGAGAATCTGTCTTTGGCCGTTGGAGTTCGTCTTGCCCTTCCACGAGGTGAAGGAGATGGAGGGAGTCCCTCCATTCTGCGATAATCCTTCTCCAGCCTCTCCCGTCTCTGGGTTCCCTCATACATCACACTGGCAGTGAAGTCTCTCTCGTTAAGGAATGCAATGGTCTCGTCCCTCTTGCGGCTCACGTATCCTTTCAGAACAGCATTGTAGGGGTTTGATGCAGCATCAGCATCTGGATCTTCTTGCTGGTATTTGAATTCCATGCGAGTGATTACTGGGAGCAGGAAGTGCTTCCCCTCCGATACCACAGCTTTGTCCCTGTGCGCCAGGCCCAGAGCCTCTGAGACCAGGCAAGGGGGCAGAGGCACCAGGTCGCAGCCTGAACGCTTGTCCACATACTGCCCGAACTCTTTCCGCACCAAAGCCACATCTTGCAGAGACTGACTTCTCCGCTCCTCTAGGTCAGTAATTATTCGCTCGGGGTACGTCTGGCCAAACACCACACCTGGAGAGACAGTTTTTCTGTGTTAGGTTCAAAACTGTGCATTGTCAAAGCATATTAGTGCAACTACTACTTTACAAAGAGCGTTTGAACCTTCAGGTATAAGATAAATGCCTCACCTGCTCGGCGCAGCATGGAGGCAGGACACTTCCAGGGTTTGTGAATGAGTTCATCGGGCAGATCTGCAAGTTCAGGACACCATTTTCTAACATAGCTGCCGTACGGATCGCAGGTCATCGCTGCATCGACGGGGTGCATGACGAAGTTCCAGTGATCCAGGCCACACATGCCCCCGTTCTGCCACATCATAGCATCTATGGCAACATCAGCGTCCACCAGAGTGTCCTGAACAGATGTAAATGTTTAAAGAAGTCAAGCAGGTGTTGCAATAAAAAGAGTGCATTCGTGCCTGTAGGAATCTTACCTGGAACCAGCGATAGCCCTCCTGCCAAGGCAGATGGAGGTAAGCAATGAGAAAAGATGCCACCACATGTCTCATGTAGTTGTTCATCCAGCCTGTGAGCCACAGCTGCCTCATGGCTGCATCAACCAGAGGGTAGCCGGTTCTGCCCCGCTGCCATGCTTTCAGATGGCTGCGATCAGTGTTCCATCGTAGAGCCTGAACATTAGAATGAATGGATGATGCTTTGTCAGCAAAAGTCACACATTGTGAAATTATTGTTCCATTTATAAAGTTGTGTTTATTTTGTGGAAAATGTATAATAATTGCAAAGATTTCAACCTTGTATGGAGGCCTGAGGGATTCCCAGGGCAGGTCAGGAAACAGCATCAACTGCCAGTAAGCCAAATCTCTCCATGCCAGTTTGCGCTGGAACTTCGGGGGTCGACAGCGTGCCCCTTTAGCATCCCACAGCAGCCAGCGAGGACTGAGCTGACCAAAGTGAAGGTAAGGGGACAGGCAGCTGGTGTTTGGGGCATCTGCTCTGCCTGACTCTTTATCATATCTATACACACCTGAAACACATAAAAACAACCATTTGGTGGTGTTTAATTTTGTTCCCCTTAATATTTCTGCAAAATAAATTTCACAAAGTGCATATAAAGTGTCTCACCGTCATGGAGAAAGGCATCAAGCCGGGCATGTGCACCGTCCTCGCTAAAATCCCAGGACTTTTGTATGTTTGCCGCCCAGTTAATCTTGAATTAAAAATGAACAGATGAGATTATTTTACACTGCAAGAAAAAAAACCTGAAAAAGGTTTGTTGCTCTGTCTAGATGGCTTCTGCTGTGTTGACTCACTATTGTGCCATCTTTCCTGCGAGGCATCCGTGCCAGTCCAAGAGTGTCCAAAGGAACGCCCTGTGGCCAGTGGGTAGGGGTGGGAAGAGAAACTGGAGGGTCTAGTGGAGTCCCTATGGGAGGCCCTGGGTTTTGCTTACAGCAGCTCATGAAGTGAGAAACTGAACCAATTCCTGCATAAAAGGAGGAAAAGTCAGACATTTAAACTTTTAACAACATTCAAAGCTTAATTCACCAAATTCATATCTTTGAGACTAACCTCTGAGTCCCACGCCCTCTGTGCTGACAGAATAAGGGTCTCTGAGACAGTAAGAGTGGAACAACCTGAATTCAAAGGCGTCTTTCTGTAGAGCTGACACCACAGCATCATCTCTTTCCTTCAGCCACGGCTCATACAAGGCATTAGCCAACACTTTTCTTGCCCCGGTCTCTTTTAGCAGCTGCCTCAGTGTATGTAGAGAAGATCCAACTGAATTCCCCTCTGCAGTGGCCTTGAGAAAGATGAGGTGGCTGCCAATCCGCTCCAAGGATCCACAAAAACAAAGTAAAGCCTGGTGAAGCCAATATTTGCCTGTCCAAACAAAAAAGAAGATTTAATTGGGTACAAGCTAGACAAACAGCAAATTAATAACATCCATATGAACATTTTTGATTCAAAACTGATTTCTTGGACAACTTACAAGCTCCACCCACAGCCACCGTAACGCCCGGTCCCTCCTCCTCTTCAGGGCTCCAGATGAAGATGGGGATGACAGGTGCACCGAGCTCTAGTGATCCAATCAGAGCAGGGTTGTCACACAGTCTCAAATCCCTCCTAACCCAGAGCAAAACAGGCGGCGGTGCTGATGGAGAACGGGGTAAGCCTACAAGCTGCTGACTGGCCCCTTTTCGCCGCTGACGCCTATTCTTGGAGCGTTTTGGTTTCTCTGATTGGTTCAAATCTTCTTCCATTATTTGGTCATCTTTATTTTCAGTGTCTTGTTGAGAAAATGAGGCAGAGGACCCAGAGACACAGAGAGTCTGAACTGTCTTGGGTGTTTGGTTATCATCATGTGTATTCCTGTGAGGCTTAGTCTGTGGCGAAGGGGTATTTTTTCCTCTTTTAACCCCATCCTCCTGCTGGGTGAAGTTCCTTTCCTGAGACTTTTGAACAGAGCTGCTGTGACTGAATCCGATGCTGGGCTGTAGGGATTGTGGCTCTTGGATGGAGGTCAGTGGCTGTGGATTTTTCACCTCCAGCAGAGACAGAGCCAAAGCAAGCTCAAGCTCGTCATCTTCAGTCTGGAAATTGAATAAAATAACTCATTACAATTAGAATAACATCTCAATTATTAAGAAGTTGTTTGTTTTTCAGCTGATTAGTAAGTACAATGTGTAACTTGTATGACCATAGTTGAGACGTTATTTTAGAAATATAAACTAAATGTTTATTGCTGTGTATTTATTAGACTGCACCAGATACATTAGACAACAGTCTAAACAACTGTTGCTCAGTGGATATGCAACAGCAGGTTGAATGCAGTATCATTTATACATTTTGTATGTCTTGCTATGACAGGAAAAAATTAAAGGCTGCTGTAAAAAAAGTCATTTTACTCAACCTGTATTTTTTACACCATGATTTCTGATATAAGTATTACTTGACGTTCCTAAATAAAAGCCAAATAATTGAGCAAAAAGAAAATAATTCACAAAACATGAGGATATGGAATCAGAGCATTTCAATAAAGAAAAAACATTCGATTGCAACAATAAGTTGTATGTTGTCCTTCCTTTCAGTATATTTTATGACACTGATTTCTTTTAATGTGTGTTTTTTTTTTTTCGCTTTATGAAACATTTTACACAACACTTTTGTGATTAGATTCAATGCTAGTTTTTGTAATCTTGCTGAGTTTTGAATCTAAAAGCATCCCATACAATATGCATTTTTTTATTGCTATACAATTAATAGCGCCACAGATTGAATATATGTGGGACAATCTCTCTTTCTATCTTTACCCCCAGGAAGTAGCAGCCTCCTGGAACCGTAGGATAAGGTTTTGACAATTAACTAAATTGATGTTTTAAGAAAGCTATTTTTTGCTCATTATCAACAATGATATGATTTTCTCCCTCTTCCCTTAGGATACAGTAAATAAAATGAAGCTGAAAACGTTTAAACAGACATGGCAACAAAAAAGGTAATGTAACAGCTAAATTAGGCTAATCATTTGCCGACTAACGTAGGCTAATATGTAGCCTCTTTTACAAGTAGCCTAAAAATGCGCCTAGGATAATCGTCTTTGTGTAATTTTAAAAACACAAATAAGTGAATCATTAGTTTAATTTAGTTTAGTTCTACACATGTTCACACAGCAGGTGAAAGATGCTAAAATTATCTACAAGTCGTTTTTATCAGTTACTGACCTTTGAGAAATATTCCTGGTAGATGGAGGTGAGGACGGAGTGGAGGCGGATGTTTGCCGTGGACAGAGGCTTGATGAGGGACGGGAACTGTGAGCGGGTCTCTCCGTGCCCCAAAACTGACACACACATGGCAAAGAAACCCTCTGGATCTTCTCGACCCACCAGTACCTCCCGTAACATCTGCCTCACCAGAGTTTGGTCACTATCCGCTGAAGGAGGCATGTTTAAGCGGAAGGTCAGAAAATCTAAACTATAAAATAATGTTAAAGATAACTTTAAGGTAGGACATTCATCCTCTCACAGAATGCTCCTCGTCCCAAACACGTTACCAAAACTGGTTACAAAAACATCAGCTGGTCTATAGTTACACAAGCCACGTGAGAATGTTTTGTAACCTACGAAGTTGAAGGATTGTAGTACATAAGTATGACCAGTAGAGGGAGCACTAATCTAACAAATGGAGGGGATGCGATAAGATTATTTTTTTTAGTAACATGGGAATGCTTGTTTACATTTTGACCAGCAAAGATAAAGTAAATAAAAACATATAATTAATGCATGTTATTGAAATGTTAGAGTACAAAAAAGAAAGAAAAACTATTTTTCTGCCCTCGTCCTTCCTGTTAGTTTTTTGCTTGTTTTCTTTTAAGAGAATACCAAATCATAGGCAGGTTTATTTGCTGGACAAATTAAATGCTCTCACTTACTAAAGCAAAAATACTTGGACCAATTAAATCTGATACAAAGAATCGAGGTGGGGTGGACTTTAACATAGTCAGACTTAAATTTTGCATTGCCTTCATCTTGGAATGTAATCCCTTTTCAAGTACACTCTGTTGATGTGAGCCTGTAAAACAAAGCCATGAGACAGTGTACCCAACAGTGAATCTTTAATCATTATCCGTGTTCCCGTTGTTGAAGGGTTGCTAAGTAATTGATTTTTTTAATGAGACCATGAATAAGCTTTTTAATGTACGCAGCAGGGGGGCAGTGATTTGTGACACTTGTGGGACGAGCTGCAAAAATTCTTTGTGTCGTTGAAAAGCTCCGTCTAAAGTGTGATTTTCAAATGCAGACACCGAGAATCCCAGTTATTCCGACTAATATGAGAGGGATAGTCAGGGTGCATAAGGGAAAGATGTGATGAGAGGTGTGGTATGTAAGGAGAGCAATACAGAAAGAGAGGAAGAGCGAGAAAGAGATTGAGAGAGAGGGAGAATCAATAGTGTTTAGACAGAGAAGTGGAGTCTAAGTGTGTGATCAATAGAGAGCAGAGAGGAGAGATTAGCTGCTTTTCTCTCTCAAACTAACACTGACAAATTGGTGAATTGGTGTATCGGCCCTTGGGCTAAACGGATTGACCTGCTGTTTCCATGTTCTACCGTGTACTGTCAATAAAGATCTGTGTTCATTGTGGCTCTCAATGAAGAGAGTGAATCAAGCACCAGCGGACAGAAAAGGAAAGGGAAATGGAGAGGAGCAACCCAGGTGCTTATGTAGCCTTGAGTCTCACAAAATGTCCTCACCTCTGTCTCATTAACGCATACGGGCATTCGCTTGTGCATCCTGGTGCACACGGTTATAAAACCATAATAACATCTCCAGGAAAATTAATGGAAAGACAGATTAAAAACTAAGTGAGGAGAAACGGGGCACTGGTGTAGCTATTTGCAACTCATAAATCATTCTGACACATCCACGCGCATGTAGACACACGCATAGACACACACACACGTACTGTAATTAACCACAGGCTATTTACTCTCTCCTGCTGTAAATTAGACATGCAGACACAGTTATTACATTAGGGGAATCTGCCATGCAGAATGCTAACAGGAGGAGGAGGGGGCACTCATATACACAACAACCAGCTCATACAAACATAAACACACACACATACATGTACGCAGGAAAGAGGGTATGGAAGAATCATAGACTGACGGGAGTGAAAATGAAGCTGCAGCACAGAGAATAGGGGCCCCTAGCTCTTTGTTCCCTGCTGCATTTCATTATCTGAAACGCCAGCCGACACACGACACACACACACATACACACAGATTCACACGCAAAAGCACCTCCCCCTTCCCTAAAGCTGTCTGCCTCCACTCTGAGCACACCGCACAAAAAAAAAAAAGAAAAGAAGAAAATAGAGATACTGCGTCAGGGCCATTCACCGGCATCTGGACTCGGTCATGACAAGCGTGTCTGCTCGGTCATGTTCAAATCAGCCCATCCAGAAGCAGCTCTGAGTTGGCTACTTCCCTTCAACTGGTGCTCAGAGAAAGCACCGTCCCACAAATTCAATCTTGAGTACAGCAAACAGAGATAAGGGCTCAGTTAAAGCAGGTACGGGTACTCTGTCTGCTTCTGGCTCATCTGAAGTTTTTACTGTTCCCTGGCAGTCCCTTCTGTTTGTGTGTCCTCTTGTTCCCCCTGCCTCCCTCACCCCTCTCTGTCCCTCTGTTTTCCCACGGTGATCGATAGCTCATTACAATCATTGACTGCGGCTCATCAGCACCTGTTAAGGTCTGGAGAGGACAGAAAAAAGGTGCACGCACATCTAAGACTGTGTGTTTTGCGCTCCGAGCCGATTGATAAACGGGAAAGATTTGCGTCGACTCAGCCCGGAGGTGAAGTTTGATGTATTTCAGTGGTTATTTTCTAATGCACATCCACTGCTGCGGGTGTCTAGTTTTGTCGCTGCTTTATGGTCCGTGGTCTTGGGGAACATCTTATTATGCAACTCACGTGGATACCATGGTTTGTTGCTATGGTGATTGCCAAGGGAGCCAGAGTATTATAGGTGTTTATCCTAGACAGGAGAAGGCTACTCTATCAGGACATGCTTCAATTTACCACACAGTTTGGACCACACATTAAGATCAACACACTCACAGAGTGACAAAGGAAAAACACAGAATATAACAGTCAAGTGGAGAAGGGAATTAGTAGCTGGATTATACCGCATTCGTATTCTTTGAAGAAAGATCTTGATCAAACATTTAGTTGTTGGTTTTATGTGTCACCGCAGGGTTTGTTTTTGGAGAGGATTAGTTGTTAGCTGAAAGAGGCAAACAAAAACAGATTGATTCAGAGATAGCATTATTGTACTACAAAACATGGTAAAAGCATGGAAAAATGTGTGTAAGAAATAGACAATAGTTAGCCCTGAAGGGGTTCCCAGTGGATTCATTCACAGGATATGCTCTAAGAAAAGAAGAAAATTGGCAAAAGAGTGTGAAGTTATAAAGAAAAAAGGGTATAAATAGAGTGAACACAATGGCAGACTGAATAGAGAAGTCGTCTTTCCATCCATGCATAAATTACACACGCCATTTACATATTCATTATGTTTTGTGTTCTAATGAGAGTATTTGCTTAATGGCTCCACCACCACAGGCAGCTTTTGTTTGACACAAGCGAATTTAAAAAGTCTGTGTGTGTGGGGGGGAGAAAAAAAACAAAAGATCAAGGGGTCATCGTGGTTAAGTGGGTGAGGTCAACGTTACACAATCAATTTTACTGATAATCGCATCAATCATATTGCTGGCTGTACAGTTTATGTGTGGACAAGCACAACCTGCTCAAGGCTCTCCGGGACGTGAAATGAAGCACACATAGAGGGGGTTGGTTAAAGTTAATTAAAACAACACAGCTTTCTCCAAACTCAGGACTCTCTTTGTCCTTCTCTACTTGTCTCGGTGGAATAAGCAACTGCAGCTGTAATTACCTACGGGGGCAGCCACTGAGATCATTCCTTCAGACGGAAATTCTCCTCCAAATGACAGTAAAGATCGACAATGTGTGCCTTGAAGAGATGAAAAGTTCTAGATGCTGTACTGAAGCAATGGATGACTTATGTGCAGAAATACATATGACGCGGTGGGATGAATGATTTAACATTATGAAACAATGTGAGTGAAATTAAATGAAACAGAGAGGGACAGAAATATTGAGACAGGGGGAAGGGCAACAGCCAGATGAGCTACAAATGAGAGCGATGGCAGTGGCAGGTTGGCACGGTGCCATCCAGTCAGGACTTGAGCGGGGGCGGGCATGGGCATGGGCAAAGGGGCGAAGAGAATAAGAACGAAAGAGGAAGCGAAACAGACCTCCATACTGCTACCATGGTGCCACCTTGGCACAGGCATAATCGGGCGTCACGACCACGAGACGGGGCGAAGGAGAGGAAAACAGGAAAAACACAAGTGTGGCAGTACGGAGAAGAAAGATGCCAGCTCATAGGAGGATGACTCAGACCTAGATCGATGACGAAGATTGAAGGATGTTAAAGAGGAAAATGGATGATGCTGTAAAACTGCGCGTGGTGAGCATCTGTCATACAAGGAAAAATGGCATCGGAAACTACTACTATTCTTTACACTTTCCGCTCTCCCGCTGTCAGGCGCAGCGTGCCAGCCAGCGGGCACCATGCCAGTTTGTACTCAGGGCATACCCGAAGCAATCAAACCGGGTGCCGGAAGGACTGTCGTAGTCAAAGACATGAGGACTCACCTCCGAGGATTTGCTTCTAATCACTGTTTACCCAAACAAAGCCAAGAAGGAATGCCTGGGCAACGGTTGCCAGCGGGTTGTGATGGCATCTATTCGCGGGCAACAAGGGCACCAGGAGAAAGATGGCATACTGCCAAGGCAACATAATGCTCACATTTGTAAACAGAAACGTCCATACGGGGAGCATAACATTTCGGAAGCCTTGAACGTCTTTTTGGCGAAGACATCCCCTCAAGGGAGAATCTAAAAGCAGAGATGGCATCATGCCAAACGCAAACTGCGGGGCATTTGCACGTGCCATCTAAAGCAGCTCAAAAACTGCGTAAATAGCAGCGCAAAATGTAAGCAAAAGGTGAAAACTACACCCATGGATGCAGCTGTTTTGGGTGTACGGGACAAAAACCATTTCCTTGATGCCAACTCTGCTCTGTGCCAACTGCTGCGCTGAAAGAAAACTGTTGCCCATTACAAAGAGGCAAGAGGAGGGATTGTACCATTCTACCACAGAGAGGATGGGAATCGAGAGGAAACAAGATAATGAGCAAAATGAATAAAGGGTATCTAAGAAGACAATGAGGAATTTTGTGCTTAACAAAAAACAGTGGGAGTAGGAGGACAGTGATGATGAAGAGCTTCTTTCCTGGACTTGCACACCTGGGATGTTCTTAAAGGGATATCCCTTCAGACTTCTGTGTGCGTTAAAGGGAGGGATGTGTTGGCATCATCTCCAGGGTGTGTGTAGCTGTGTTTCTCCATTGCCAGTCAGGAAGGGTGTTGCAGCCATCAGGGGCGGGCAACTGTCTGGGCATCTCATCTGCAGCTAATTAACAGCCACACATTAATTCTAACAGCCGATCATAATTAGCGATTTAATCGCTCGTCAACGCTTTTCTCCCCCCCTAAATTGCGCCTCCTATTTGGACACGTGCGGATAAGCTGAGGAACGCCGGATTCCCCCCCCCCACCTCCTCCCCTCCTCCTCGTCCTGCTTTCCTTCATCCTTGGCTCCAGACTCCAGTGGGATCTTAATTAAGCCCGGGCTTCATTATGCAAATGGAGTACAATAAACGACAGCGGAGGTGGAGCTGGATACAGACTAAAACGAAGCGGTGGGAGGGGAGCAGTGCAAGTGGAAAATGAGATGTGGAAGGCTACTAAAATCTTCTTAATGATATTACTGCATCACTGTAATCCTGTATTATTTTAACAGGAATGTCTTTAGCCTGCTGCTCAAACATGTTGAGCGAGAACCAACATCTTGCACTCTGATGCTCCCCATCTGCTGCCACTGGGAAAACTTCTCTAAAATCATACGGGATATTCCGAATGTCATCCCTCACAAAGAAAATTCATAAGGGGCTCGTGACAATGAACCCCTTAATATCACCAGTTGGCTGTTGTCGTGGATACGGAGAAAGATGGTGGAGATAGGGGGAAAAGAAAAGAGGCAGACAGAAACACTGACAGTGGCAGCAGCATGGCAGCTAATGTCATCTCGGTTTAATCATCGCATGGGATCATGGGGTTCATGAAAATTCATTTGCATATCATTAAACAGAGAGAGGTTATTTGGTGTGGGCCGCCGAAATGGGATTGGATGAAGGGAGGGATAGAAGGTAAAATGGAGGGGCTCATTATTAAACAGCAATGTTTTATAGTCTGCCAGCCGATTCATTTAATTTGGGCGTAATTAAAATGTGTCAGACTCAATCAATCATGCCAACTGGGATACTATCAATGTATCAGTCTGAGAAAAGACTAATCAGTGGATGTGCAGTTGGACATTTTCCAATAACAGTCAAAAACGGACAGCTTTGGTCCTTTATGAGCCTGACCAAGTCTCCTCCCTCTTTCCAAAATAGTTTGCGGCGCTTATCAAAACATGCACTGTAACTTCTATGCACGTTGTCAAAAGATATCCCTGACAGGTGGTGATGTCGCACCATGATTGCCCACAAGATAGCACGCCTCATGCTGTCTTTTTGACCTTAGTTATAAGCTCTCTGTTGTGTGTATGCGTGTGCATGCCTGTGTGCATCTCTTATTTGCATAAGTGATGTAATTAGAGCGCCTTTTCTCATGCAGATCAGTTTGACAACATGGCAATCATTCATACATACATACACACACGTACACAAACAGCAGCGCACGCTTACCGCCGTGACCACCCCCATATCATGGAGAGTCTGTTGTCTGTGAGCAAAGAGTGTAAAGATTAACATAATCCAGCTAATAAGTGTGAGTAATATTCACACTGTGACGCGTGGCATAGACACTCTCCCGCTGATGCGTATTTGTATCTCATTATAGATGTAAAGTACTGTGGCCGCCCGTGGGGGTGAAGGGAGTGGCGGGGGGGGGGGGGCAGTGTGGCAGGGGTTAGTTGTGGTGAGAGGGTCACAAAGTGTGGGTCTGAACAATAAATATCACCAAGTTATCCTATTTACCATTTCATGGAGGAATCAGTGTAATATACTGACAGATTATACGACACACCTCATAACCAGGATACTGGGGATTAGTCAGGGAAGACTTTAATGCTTCGGCAAAATCAGAAAAACAATGCTACCAGTATTCCTATTTTACAGTCCGGAAAAGGTACAGTGTCCGTTTTTGCTGCAGAATGTAAGAATTATAAATAGAGTGTATTTGCGCTTGCAGGCTACCTCGGCCACATGATTGATTAGGATGGTGTGACGACCATTAAAAAGTCATTTAAAAGATGGATAGGGACCACATTTCCAAATAAAAACCACTTCATACCTGATGAAGTGCTGAACAAACTCTCCTTCAAAGACATTTACTGATTACTCTTGGGGTATGAGTGAGTGTAATGTGGGAAGCTATGCATCAGCCATAGAAGACTCCACACTAAACGTCTGCACACAGTCAGGCAGTGGGAGGTGAAGCTAACATTTAGAGATTTAAAATTTGAAAAATTAGATTTTTTCTCATAAAAAACCCCCAACCATTTACTATAAGTTTGCACTGAGGCATAATCTGTTTAGAAAGAGTCACAGGTGGAAAAATATGCCCAGAGACAGCCCTACATCTGCGAACAGTGATTGAAATGTATCTGATTGCGCAGCGTGGCTTCAGCCGAAACCTTATCCTCAGAAGCAGAGGGGTGTCTAAATGTGCGAATGTATTTCAGCTCTGTCTCTTTAACTCAGGGCTCCACCACAGCAGCATGCTTTGGGATTCATGCATAAACATGAGCTGGCCTTTCAAGCTCTCTCCTCACATAACCAATCTAAATCTAAATGAGCCCCCACTACAGATACACCAGCAATGACATTACACCCCCTCCCCAGCCTCAGCCCAACCCCCTACTCTACTCCACTACCCCCAGCGACACATATACACCAGCAGGCAATAATTTCACGCCATCCCTCAAAGCCCCCCTCCACCTACTCTCCACACATACACACACACTCGTACCCCTTTTTTTGCCGCAACCCCACCAGCTGCACAGTACTCATTTCATTAAGAGGGGGAGGACAGGGAGAAGGAGAAATGGTGGGGGATCGCTTTATCACGATGACTTTCTAAGATGGCTATCATCAGATACGAAGCTATCTCAAGCCCTCTTCTGTGTTTACTTTGCTATTGTTCCCTGCATGTATCTGTTTGTCTCTGCCTCACAGCCAAAATCAGATTATAACAATTTCACAGTGACATTTTCCCTTGTTGCATTTCTGTATTGCTGTTAAATGAATGGCATAAGAACAGGAAGCAGAAACCTGTGTGTGTG
>JAVQJG010195314.1:0-13540 GCA_036024015.1 Craterocephalus amniculus | reverse complement strand
TGTGTGTGTGTGTGTGTGTGTGTGTGTGTGTGTGTGTGTGTGTGTGTGTGTGTGTGTGTGTGTGTGTGTGTGTGTGTGTGTGGCAGGCGCACGTCGCTGTGAATGAGTGTATGTTTGTTCAGAGTGCTGACTAAAGCAGCTGCTGCTGCTGACATCTGTCTCTGTCTTTCTAACGGTGGAACAAACTGCAACCCTCTCCCTCTCTTTCACCGCATCAGCCCCATCAGCACTCTCTGCTCTGCTCTAAACCCCATCAGCATGTCAAAACACACACACACACACTGTTTCTGCTACTGTAGCAACACACAGCAGCATGGATACCATATCCCAGCATCTGCACCTCCAGGAACCACATCCTGGACCACCGCAGAGGACAGCAGCTCTTCAGATGGATGCAGATCCAGATTCATCTCTTTAACCTGGATGGAAGCTGCTTGTTTGCAGAGATACAGACAAGTTTATAAATCTTAAAGGTTCACTCTGTAACTTTGACCCAAATATCAGCCTAATGTGAGTAATAATGGAGGATCTCTGGGGTCCATATCCGGCTCTCTGATGGGGCTGCCCCCCGTTAAAAAAACAGACATTTTAACTTTGCAGGAGAGGATCCGTCTCATGGGATCATGTGACCTGCAGCGTTTTGCTTTCCAGCTCTGCCTCTTTAAACCCAGAAGGCTCTGTGTTATGTTTTCCAAACTAAGACTGTGAAAACGTGTCCGAGGAGGCCAGAGAGAGAAAGACTGCTTAAGTTTGCAACAGCAGTGTTTGGCATGTGGGAAGCTCAAGGTTTAGTGCCTCTAGTGGCTAGAAGTTACCCGGTATCCCTTTAACTGAGGGATGTTTTGTCGGTAACTCAGGGCAGCACTGCTTCAGTTTCATCAGGCTTCACTTTTAAAGAAGAGTAGAAATATGTGGACTTGGACAGGGGCGTACCTAGACATAGTGGTCTGCTGGGGCTCTACATCCTCCTGTTTTAAAAAAACATACAAACATTCATTAGCGCACAATCTGAAATTTCTTAAAAAGTATGATTTGTTGCATATCCAACACTCACATGCTCCGTTTTCCTCTCTTTTGCCATCTACTCCGTCCTCATCTCTTCTCTCCGCTGTTTGAAATCAACCAAAAAAGTAATATATAAACCAAATAATCTAATAATATTGTAAATTTAATTTGATTCAATGTAGAACACAATTCTGATTAAATATCTGGTTGTTTACATAAATATATTACCTGAAATGTTATTTTGATCTTTCTCCTTTCTTTTCTTTTTCTTGAAGAAGATGTCACTTCTTCCCGCCTCCATCCTTCTCATGCCACTCTCTCTATGTAACTCGGGCGCTGCTTATATTTACATCAACATTTCCATGCAAAACCCCCAATTTTTCAAAACAAGTTTCATTTGCACACAATAGTGGAGGCAAAACTTCCTCCACTCAGACTGAATACACAACTAGGACTGGGAAGGATGCAGTGTGTGCATGCCCGGCCTGTAGTAGACCCAGACTCTGCTCTGTAGATCACCTTTTTGTTTTACATTCGTTTTACATCGACATGCATCTTGTTGTCATCTTGTTGACAATCACTTTAAATGCAGTTTGGATAAAACAACAACGAGCGGGCATATTCTGCGTTAGAAAGAGACTATAAATAAACTCCAACCAAGACATTGGAAAAACAACATTCCTCTCCATGTGCAAACACTTGGTCTGTTGCTTGGGAGGCCTGCTTGAACAATCAGAGACATGATGACTTATATGTTGCTAAGGCTGATTCTCTCACACAGCACACTGATGGCTGCTGACACCGTGTTTGTGGCCGCGCTCTGTTATCATTTCTCCTCTCTTTGCCCATGACCTCACAGCCACATGCAAGCTATTTATGTTGAGTTGCTTCTGGCTGAACATGACTTCATGTCTGATTTTCTTGAGAAAGAAAGCAGGAAGGGGGCTGCAGCGCCGCGCTCATGGAAAGTTTACTGCATTGAAACAGCCTGCTTCCACGGTTGTGTAGACTGGTGAGTTTGGGTTTGATGCACCAGCTGCACCGGCGCTCAGCAAGTGCTGCAGCCGCATCCGGAAAATGCCTCTGGTTTCGTGGCTATTTTTAAGTGTTGCCACAACATAAAAGTGACTCCTTGTACGTAGATTTACATCCATCCTCGCCCCCCTGCACCTCTGGATGGAAGCACTGGAGCCAGGTAGGTTTGCAGACATGACTAATGTGGCTAAGACTGGCTCATGCACCGAGACATCAGCCGTCAGCGTGGAGCCAGCGATGACACAAGCCCAGGAGCAAGCACACACACACACACACACACACACACACACACACACACACACACACACACACACACACTATACACTGAAGCAGCACACAGGAAGGCAGACTTAGCGGTGCCGGCCGTCTGAAACCCAGTCATGCAAGCAGCCATTATCAGCACCATAAATTATGTCATCATTATTGAGAAACTAAAAATTAATATAAGCAGTGAGATCAGAGTGTTAACACACCTCTGACACACATCCATATCTGAAGGAATGTTTATTTCTTTAAATCTAAGTACTGAAATGCATAGGTTTCACTTTTAATTAAAAATCACTTTTTTCATCATGAGTCAAACAAGTCTTATTTTTATACAGAAAAACATGATCATTGAGGTATCCGTCTCATTTCTTTGTAATTTATGTAAACACTCAGACGTGTGCACACCCCCTCATTGCATCTATTAAACTTTTATTATACATGCAAGAGTAATGTGAGGTGTCTCGGTTTTAATGCCTCCTAATGGCTTTTCAACTTACCGCTGCCAGCTATGAATAAATCATATCGGCCAAAGCTTCCCTCACCCAGCAGCACTGAGCTGATCTGCTGGTACGCAGGTGTGTGCGAGTGTGTATGTGACAACATATATGCGTTTTTTTTTTTTTAAATTGAATGTACTTTTGAGGGGATTCACAAAAAGCTTTGAAAGGTTGATGTCAAATCTGCAACACACTATTTTCACTGTTATTAATATTTTGCTAATTTATTTATTTATTCATCTTGTATTTTGATTTTTCCAATTATTATTATTATTATTATTACTTGAGAATTATTCATTTTATTTATCTAACACTGTTGCCCTGTATTTTTAAATAACTTTATAATTATTTTTTTTACAATTTTATAATTTCTCTAACATCCAAGATTATGATTTTATTTTGGTTATGGTTATTCATATTATTTATCAATATTTCTGTTACTGTTCTTATTTCTATTTCTTCTGCATTTAATTCCAATATTGTTATTGCAAATTCCTCACACCACTGTCTTAGTTGTATGACTTCGTATTAGTTTGTATTTTGTGTACAACTTTTCTTTTTCTTCATATTTTGGTGTACTGTGTTTGCATGAATAAAAAAGAATAAATTAAAATAAAATAGATTTTTTTCTTTCTAACTAGAACTTTTTATGCTCGTAATAACAGTAACACTAAATATGAAAACAGGGAAAGGTTTAGCATTATCTTCCAAAAATAAGCAGGTTATTCCCTGACATCATTCTCTGGATGGTCACATGATGATGCTCCAAAATCTACATACACCAGCATACCAGCATAGCCCTGCAGCTGTTGTTTTTATACCAGTGGAAAGCCAGATTCTCTCTCTATTCTTTCATGAGGAGGATGCAGCACTGTTAGTTCTTGAAAGATTAATACTTGACCACATTTTTGGAAAGGCTCCTGAGTCACTACAGAGATTTTCACATCAGGATAATTCATTCATTCATTTTCTGGACCGCCTGATTCAAATCAATCAGATCGAACAGGTCCAACGATTCTTCTCAGTGACTCATTGCTTTCAACAGGCGTGTTGGTACAGGGAAACAACAAAAACCCGCAGGATACTGTCGTTTTGGTAGTTTTGCTTTGATGTTGATAAAACGTAACTGTTTGTTCCATAAAAAAAGGAAATAAATTCTCAGATACAGATCCATCACATAAAAATATCCTTAAAAATAAATTCCCCGCAACAAAAGAGTTCCTTCAGTTACCTGCCTCTGCCAGTTTAATCTGTATCTGCACATAGTCAACAAGTCATTTTATCTATAGCTTCTAATCTCTGATCTTCCACCTTTCTGAAATAAGCCTCAACCTCTCTCAGTTCATAAAAAGCAACTGTGGGAGAAACAGTGGAAGATCAAGGGGGCTTGTTAAAAAAAGGAGGGAAGGATAAACCTGTCGAGGTTTTCAGCGCATGTGATGATTTTAAAATGTAAATAATTAAGGAGTCATGAACCCTTCACTTGGCAGGGATCATAAAATGTAAGTTAAATATGACATAAAAATGTACCCATGATGAGGTTCAGGGTTTGGTTTTGTTCCAATCTTTCCTGATGAAATACATCCCATTTCAACAGCCATGCTGCTTATGTCAGCTTTGTTGGGCTGATAGTGATATCGTTTTTCTCTCAGAGGTTTTCCATGCAGGGATTTTGCTGTTACTGCCTCCTTGATGTAGCCAAACATGAAACAGTTTGCTTACCGTGTATGCCATTAAAACTGTGCTGCAGCTAAACAGCAGGCCCTGTTAGCCACCAAACACATCACTGCCTGACCAACAAAACAGAGTCGCCACCTGGATTTAACTTAGCAAAAGGTGTGATCACTTAAATGTTTGGTGAAATCAAATGGAAGAAAAACAAAACAACAGTAGAGCTCAGGGCTGTGACAGAAAGAACATTTTCACATGAACAATGTGAAGGGAACTTGAGGGATTGGGACTGAACCAATGTGCAGCCAGAAGAAATCCCCCAATCAGTGAAGCTGACCGGAGAAAAGGGGACTTTCAGATTGTCAAAGAGCGGTTCAGGGACCATGAGAAATCATATTCACTCATGGATCGGCCACCAGAGTCCAGACCTGAATCCCATGGAGAACTTTTGGGATGTGCTGAAAGTCGGACTCTCCATCATCAAAACAAGATCGTTGAGAAAAATTACTGCAGCACTGGGTGGAAATAAATCCAGTGACATTGTAGAAGCTTCTAGAAACCATGCCACCATGCTGGAATCAAAGCTAAAGACGGTCTAAGGAAATATTAGAGTATGACCTTCTTCTTTTTGGCCAGCTGGTGTGTAAGTTTGGTCTGAAACTGAGCTTAAACTTCAAACGGAAGCCTGCTGGATGTTAGATTGTATTACATGCTCTGGCTCTTTAATGACGGACTGTGTCTCTCAGATCTGCTATGATGCAGGGGAAACTGATGCAGATCTCATTCACTGCACTGGCTGGAGTGGCGAGGAGTGGGAACATATCGACCCCTGGATGGCTCAGTATCGATGAGTGGATGGATTTCAGGAAGTGACCTTGACTAACTCAGACAAGCACCTGACCAGAGCTCAGCTCATTTTCCCACAGAGCACATCTCTGGCACCAGCTGCCTCTCTGAACTCACACTGAGGGTTATATGCTTGTAAAAGGGCAAAGATGGTTCACTGGAATTCATCCCATATAATGCAGATTCACTATAGAATCATATTCTATAATGTTGTCATGAATTTAATATAAGATGTGGCTCATTTAAAAGTTTCCTTTTTCTGTTAATTAGAAACTGACCAAATCTACTGTTGAATCAAACCACTGAAGTTAGAGTTTCTCTGTTACCATTTCATTTACAGAGGGATGAAATCTACCAGGAAATTTTATGAAAATAAATCCAGATAAAATCAAGAGCAGAACTCCTCAATCTATCTGGAAAGTGAGTTAAAAGAAAGAAAAATGGGCCCATTATATTCTGTGAGACCACTTCTGCCTCCTGTGTTTAGACAAGTTAACTGGAGCGTCAACAATCATCCCACACCGCCCCCGCGTGGTCATTACTGGGAGTGCATCAGCTTGGAAAGCTGCATGAATGATCTGTGAATCATCAGCGTTATCCCGCCTTCTGCTGATTTGATTGGTACAATGCTGGGCCTCAACGAGCCAATCACGTAGCTCTGCCTCCTGTTAACAGGGCTCCTGTACTAAATGCCCTCTCTTCTATGATTCTGTTATTTATAGATGCTGCAGGATGCTGGCGGAGCACTATGGATGAGAGGGAGGAGGCAAGGATCTACAGACAAAAGAAGAATGAAAAGTTTCAGGGGTGATGTTGGCAATATGTCTGGCTCTAATGATGCCTCAAACACAGAGAGGCAGGCTATTGATCCAATCATTTCACACTGCATTTGTCTGATTGATGCTTTTACCAAAGAGGAAAGAGGAGAATGAAAGAGGAACATGTTTCTAAAAGCTATAATTTGTTTCAAAGGTTCAGTTTAATACAAGCTATGGCCATTTCTACATTTATTTTTATTTCTTTTACTAATTCTTTTAGTATTGGAGGCCACACAAACAGCATATAAAAATGAATTGCAGTGTTTGTGAGATTCATGGAGCTTCAGTAGTTCTGCATATGAATCATATTTTATAGTTTCTAAGACCTTCTGCATCACTTACTGGTAAAACATTGACTCAAAAGCCCGTTGTAAACAGTCGGATACTGTCATCTTCCCCCTGGTGGACACAATAATAAACTACAATAATTGTGACGTATTCCACGGTAATATACTGTAAATATACAAAAAAATTTATCTTTGTTAATTTTTTTAACAATGCGTAAAAAAGTTAATTGAAGATTTCAGATTTTAAAAAATGAAACTTCACCCCATTTTTCTTGGGTCGAGCTTTAAAGGGTTAAAGTAAAACAGTTTTAGGGCACACTTGGACAAAAATCAAATGTCTCGAGATGGTCGTGGTTATCATGTATCATCATATTGTTCTTTTGAAGTCATAGTCCACTTCTCTCCAGTCCAGAAAACATGGATAAATGGTTAAGTTCATCAGAATTATTGCCCAGATGTCAAGATTTTAAAACGAAATCTTTTCTATAAATCTTTATAGTTTAAATGAGCTGTTAAGATACCCTGATCCTCATGTTGGGAATGATAAACATGCATAGAATAGGACATAAAAAATTGTGCTTTAAATTATTTATAGTATTTTATTAAACTTTCACTTTCACACCTGCATATCATTCCATTCTTCAAATTGACTTTTTTTTAAAGGGATACCATGTTTCTTCTGACCCAAATATCAGCCTTATGTGAGTAATAATGAATGATTTTCCTGGTTATTACACTGTTTTTAGCGTGTATCTGTGCTCCGAGAGGGCTGCCCTCTTGAGGCACCACTTTCCAGTAGCGGATCCGTCTCCCGTGGAATCATGTGACCTGAAGTGCTTTGCTTTAAGGCTCTATATGAACACAGAAGGCATTGCTTTATTCTACTTTTCCTCAAAGCTGAATGAACTCAGAAGGTGAAAATCTGTGTCTGATGAAGCCAGAAAGAGAAAAACTTTAATTTTGCAACGGTGTCATGTGGCCTGTAGGAAGTTACACGTTTAGCTCCCCTAGTGGCCAAAAGTTACACAGTTTTCCTGTAACTAAGAGGATACTAGTTTTTTTAACACTGCGTTTTTAATTTGGCAGCATAATTGTTCCTACTTGTGTATGTGAATGATTCCACTAGGGGGAACCATTGTCTACATCTTGTCAAATTAGGACCTACCTACACTTCCCCCTACTGGTTAGGCTGACAATATACTGACTTTTAATTATGTGCAGGTGCACCAAGGATGCTTCATATTTTGTGTTTATTTGAAACCCATTTGATTTCTCCTCAGAAATCAACATTATGTGCTTGAAAGCAATGATATGAGAATAACAGGTAGGGGTTGATGTAATGTCAGGGGCTAGGGTTGAGTGAAACTGCTAATTATGGTATGGTCCAATACCAAGTAAATCCAGAGCAAGTATCGCTGTTACATATTTTGCTTGAAATTTCACAATCATGAATAATACTGCCTTCATTATTAATGATGATAATAAAACACAGTAAGACAAAACTGTCTTTTTATTAAGAAACTTAATGACAGAACCGAGAAATTTAAATCAAACCTTCTTTGTAAACAATATATAACAACATCAACAGTGCAACGAAATGATAAAATAACTCAGTTATTTCTGTTTGTCACAATTATTTAAGAAAAATAAAAGTCAACAATGAAAAAAATCACACTGGTATTGAACATTTCTGAATTGCAGCCTCTGTATCGATACAATAAGCATTTGGATTGATCCACCCAGCCCTATCATTGGCTTACACCCAACTAATTTGTCAACAAACTATCACATAATAAAATTTCACTATTGTGAGTATTTCACATTTGAGTATCTCATTATATTGTATCATGTTTCCCATTTTTCAAATAGATTACCACATTTATCGTGATACAGTACATTTCACGTTTTTAGGTAAACTACCACATTAAATCATGACATGTTTCACGTTTAACAATAAAGTAGCAGATTATATCACACATTTTTTAAATAAAATATCATGTTATAACATAGTTTTCACATTTTTATAATAAGCAATCATACTATAATGTTCTTTTGTGATACGTTTCTTATTTAAACAATCAATTATCATGCTATATTGTGATACCTTTCAAGCTTTTACAACAAAGCTATGGCTTTATAATGTGATATGGTCCCTTTTTTGGCCTAGGGTTGCAGTTCTATGCTTCCATACATTTTGGTCCCCACACTACCCCTACCTGTCAGACGCATATTGCAGTTTAATAACGTAATGGATCAATTTCAGAAAAGCACAAATGACGGTTCAACAAACGCAGATACACACACGTCCCACAAACACATCATTAAAAGCAAGTATAGTCTCTGGTTAGGGTTGGTATATTATGACAGCTCACATACGTGTAATTTTTCCTAATTAATTAAAGATCTTCACATGTCTTGTTTATTTTCTTTAAGGAAATGCGTAAACATCAAATAACATTTATGTATAATGTGCTATATTTCAGCCACTGATGTTCATCAGAACATGTTAAAAGAAGAAAAAATTCCAAATTTAAATGTTAGATTCCAATTAACTCATAAATTATATATATATATATTTTGTTGCCAACTACATATCCCATTGCTTCTCTGGCCGAACGCACTTTACGCACAGTAGAGATGGTGGGTCGGGTCTGTGTTTACTTCCGGACTCAGATTAGACTTTGCTAAGAAAGCAGCGGCTCCGGTGGAGATACAGGCTGGCAGCTCGTGCGGCGGCAGCCCTACAAGGCTTCATGACAGAGGTTACCGGCTCGACCAGCTGCATCCCGACGCTCAAGCCTCGCTCTGCGCCCCGGCGCACCGGACACTGCGACTCCAGGTGGATCCGCACACCGCTGTCCTGCTCTCCTCCGCCCGCCTTCCTCTTCAAAGTCACTCAGCGCTGCGCTCCCGCTACCAGCTAACAGCGATCTGGCTGCCACTGCATGATCCGAGCTAGCCGGGGATCAAAACAAGGACAATCGCTCAAAGTTTTAAGCGACGTTTGTGTTTGACCAACCGGAGGATCCGCCAGCCAGGAGCGACACGGGCCCCGGGAAGACAGCAACAGGACTCGGGGAGCCAGGCGGCAAGGCTAGCGAGGGTGGTGGCCGGATAAACTAGGGGTTGCCTCCAGCTCCTGGTGGATTTATCCCCTGCCAGCTAACGTTAGCTCAGCTAGCTCCAAACAGCACCATGGATTGGTTAATGGGGTAAGTGCAAACAGCTAAGTCGCCGCTAACTGCGCAGTCTGTCTGGCGCTGACTGCAAACTCTCTCCCCGGTAGCTGACACCGCAGCAGTCCGCGGCAGACAGGTGCACTGTCGTGTTGAAAACTGTAAACTTTCCATTGTAACACACGATCCTGTGCGTAAGCGGGTAGCGTTTTGCTTAGCTTAGCCTCGCTAGCTCGGAAGCAGAGCTGATAACCGTGTCATCCCGCAGCCTCATGACAACCTTCCCCAGGGCCAGGCGCTGCTTTTCGGCTTCTCCCTGCTCCGCTGCGAACTCCTCAGCGGTGGTCGTGATTTTACCGCTTATTTGGAGGCTTGTTGTTTGGGCAGGGAGCTCATGGTGGGGATGAGTAACGTGCTAATGGCTTAGCGTTAGCAGCTTGTCACTCATAATGCGGCTGTGAGCGTTTTGGGGTAATTTCCAGTGCAAGGTGCTTTGGCCGCTCTTTAGCAGCCATGCTAACTCACCTGATGCAGAAGTTGGCGTCAATAAATCTAATGTTTGCAGGATAAACAAAGTGCTTTAACAGGTAATTGAATTTCAAGCGAGGTGGTTTATGTTCTGTAACGTTTTACTGAATTCAGCTGTAACATAGCAAGTGACACTTGACAGGAGTTGATGCTGATGCAGGTTTATTTTTAGCTCAGGGTATCCAAGTCATGAGTTTGAGCTGGAGCTCGTGACCAGTGCTGGATACATCTGCCTGAACGTGACACCTGCAGCCAAAGTTCAGGATTAACTCTGACATGAGACCAAGTGGCTCTGAGCCTCAGATGTGCTGTCTTGCATTTGCTATGCAAAGTTTAAGGCTCCAGTTTGCCTGTCTCTGCAGGCAGGGGAGGGTTATGTGAGTGCACAGTTCAAGGTGTGTCTCCAGCTTCCTGTGCAGACTCTAATTTCAACCTCAGATGCCTTGATTATGAAACAAAGTGGCATCACATCTCATCGCATGCATAAATGGTGCAGACTGGCACGGCGGAGTGTGCCATGGCGCTTTTGCTCTTTTAGCTGAGTGGTTATCAGGTTGGCAGGCTGGAGCCTTTTAAAAGCAGATCAGGGTTGAGGAAGGGTGGAGGCCTGTTGACGGGGGTGTTTCTGCGTGTTGTGACAGTTTGGCTGAGAGATAACGATGCTGTCTGTCAGTACGCCATCCAGTTTGTTCAGGATGAATCAACTTTCTCAGTTTAGATGTTATGAGTAATTTCCCACACTGAGGATCAACGGTAACCGTATTAATGTACGTTTCATGTCTTCCTCACATATGTGAGCGACTCAGATGATTATGGCTACATTTTTGGTTTCCTCTTTACAACTGCCCCTTTTGTCTTTATGAGACTGGTTTTCCCTTGTTTTCTTGACAGTTTTGTGTATAAAGTTACATCCGTTCTTCCGGTCTGTTGTTGTCTGGGCCATTAACAAGAAAATTAATCCTTGCTGGAATCGTTATTGATTCAAGAGGAGGTGAAGAACTGCATACAACTACAAGAAGAGGCATCAGTTGTTGCATAGTTTAAGATTAACTGTAAGCGTAAAAGAAAAGGTAACAAAGAGTTTTTTTGTGGAGCAACGCCCTTTCCTAAGTACTCCGAGAAAAAAGGGACTCGCGTTTATCTCATCCCTGCTGATCTCTGAGATACCTTTCCTCGTAACAGAAGCACTTTGTGTGTGGTGTGTGTTCGAGCTGGCTGCATTAGGAACGAGCTATAATGCATCCAGAGTGCGTCGCTGAGCAGGAGGAGTCCATGAATGAGTTAACTAAGCATATAATCACTCCGAATAGAGACCCACGGTGAAGGAAACCAACGGATGCAGGAAGTGAGCTGGAGGATGACGGAAGAAGGAGCTGCTTTGGTGATAAATGTACAGATTAAGAGAGAGAGGATGAGGAGTGGGCTTCGTCATGTTCAGGGATAAAATAAATGGGGCAGTAGAACTATTATTATTGTTGTTTTGACTCATGGATGATGAAAGATGGAAGAAGATGTTCATGCTTCTGACTGACTGGTGGGTTAGGGAGAGCTGTGGATGGAAATAACAGGTCTGGGAAGGAGAAATGAAGCTCCAGGGGGGAATCAAAGAGCAACCTGCTAATTGTAGATGCACTGTGGGAGGGAGAGCTAGAGATTAGAGAAAAAACAAAGTAAAAAAAGTCTAAGTTCTCCCCCGTCCCTTCCTGTTTCTGCACGCCTCCCTTCAACCTGTGCGTTTGCGTGTTATTTTAGACGGAGAGCATCGTTTTTAAAGCTGAGTGACCTCATCTGTCCAGATTCAGAGTGAGACGGGACGCTTAATCAGCGGGGAGATGTGCGACGTCTAAATGTGTCTTTTCCTGCTGGGCAAAATGGGCAGGCTTTGACAGATGTTTAATCCGCCGGCTTTTGAGTGACGGCTTGGTAATGCTGAATGAAGAGAGAGCCTGGAAGCTGCAGCAGCTAAGAAGAGCGCTGCTTTAGGCGGTCTGATATGAACACGGGGCAGAAATAATGTACACTTAGCTCACCGAGTCCACCTGTGACTCAATGGTGTATAAGGCAGGATATGATTTGTTGTGCACTGCAGGAGTAAAGCAAGTAATGACATGAAAGATTTCAGCAATAAAGGCTCGGCTTGCTGGATTCCTACATGATGGACTCAGTTCCTGCAATTCCTGGTCGATCTTTCTGAATCCTGTTACAAAGTTTCTTCTAAGATAACTGAAACACTTACTTATTTTATGGATTTTTCCTCATAAAAGTTCATTATATGTAAATTTCTGTGTTGAAACTGTCTGAAAATATAGTTGCATGAGACTTTATTTCACCAAATGATGCTGCTGTGGCTTAAAGGATGAAAGCACGTCTGTCAGAAAGTGTTGAGAATATAGACATTTAGAGTCAAGCCTCTGCCGTGTGGTGATAGATGCGGGGATTTCACATGAATCTATTATGGACTGAACTTCCTCTACAGGGGGAGGGAAATGTCTGTCTGCTTCTGATGTTGCATCTCACCAACCCAAAATCCCCAAGCAACCTCTGGTGTCTGTCGCTCGAAACTTAATGACAGCAGTGACATTTTCCACATTATCATTATCATCCAGCACTCTCGCTGCATATGAAGGCGTGCAATGTAAGGATCAGATAATCAAATCAAATTGTTTACAGGGTGCAAACAAGTGCTGCACAAACTACTATTCACATGTGCAATTAGCAGGCAAGAAGATCAACCAGTATCATATTATCACCGGCTGTAACATCAGTGGTGCATCTAAGCCTCCTTCTTAATCCCACTCCAAAAAAACCCATAAATATAAACTTTTATATTCATATATGTCTTTGTTTATACTAAAAATCAAATACAATCTCTCTTTGAGATCTCACCTAGCCTACCTTGTATATCAGCCTCTTTCTGCATGTAGCTCTGAAGGCAAGCTGCGGTGATGAGCTGTGGGAAAGTATTGCTAATTTCACTCCGAGTCAGAGCATTTTTTAACTATTACTTTTTTTTTTTTTTAAGTAGTACTTTTTAATGTGTTTCTCTTCATGTGTACGTTTATTAGGGCTGGGATGATATGTTTTCCTCCCAATTGCATTCTTTTATCATTTATTTTGGTGCCATTTCAATTTGAATGGCGATTCTTCAGTTTGCAGCTTTTTGTAATTTTTTCTTTTTTTCTTTTTTTCTTTTTAGTTTGCTTTTTTAACCCCAGGAGGTGTGAACAAACCACATGTCCCCACAAAAAAACTACCACACGTGAGTCACTTTTAAGAATAAATAAATGCAATATATTTGAACCAGTGGAAAATGAAGCATTTAAATTTAGAGAACAGAACACAGCAGCCAGACCATCATTGTGCTGAAATAATGCTTGACGAAAATCGGTTAAAAAAAAATATATATATAT
>JAVQJG010195306.1:0-13913 GCA_036024015.1 Craterocephalus amniculus | reverse complement strand
AAACAAATATCTCAGGGAAGGATCCAAATCTCCAAAAAGTACCATAGGTGTCCAGTACACTTCAGTTTACATCACAATTAAGGCCCCACTTGCAAAAAAGTGGACTTCTCCTTTAAGTTCTCAAATACGTACTTCTTGGAAGTAACTTTTTATTTTTCATTTGTTGTCTTTTTCCTTTTTTGCATACGCTCCTATGCCCATGATATTGTTCTACCTCTCATGTTTGAGGAAGAAAAGAGAGAAGATAAGAGGGTTCAAATCCACTTTAGAAAACAGAGAATGTTTTTCACTTTGTGGTGAAGTGGGATGTGGCAGAGAAGTATTTGCGTCATTGCTCTCTTTCTTGGTGCATTCGTTGTGGAATTACCCATAAAGTATTTTGTGGCAAGATGGTGTTTGTGCATGCACCCCATTTCCCTTTTCATTTTTCTCTTTCATTATCTATCCACTCTGACACAAACACACACATACACAACGATGCACTCAAAAATACATCCAATCATGGAAGTGTTCTGTTGCATATAAAACACACCCAGGCACATGTGCACACACATGAAATAAAGATTATGGACCAAGAATCCTCACACTGTCTCTGTTGGTGGCTAGTGATTAAAAGCCATCATTAACTTGCTATGGACGTAATGGGAAGCACACACACCTGTTTCGCACAGCTGCTCCCCATCACAAGCTGTTGTCCTTCACTCAAAGACCAGAAGCTTTGGAGGTGAAGACTGTGTGATGCAATAAATCACCTGCTGAGAATGTGGTCACCGCGGAAATACGCCTCATTAGAATCAGCTCAGAGGAGAAAGTTCTGCTATATCCCTGCTCTGAAGCAGAAGGGAGCAGAAGGGGTCCAGGAGCAGAAGGAGCCTTAGTCACCCAGGGTTTCAGCACATAGTGTATGCCGAACACCCTGTGATGCATAGCTTTGTGAGTCATGGAGCTTTAGTGGATGTTTCATTCAGACTTAAACATGATTTCACAAGAATAACACAACATTGTCCCTATTTTACACTGTATGGACAATTCTTTAGCAAAGCTGTATTCTTACGTATACCTTTTAACCCCAACCACAAGAGGGTTTAGAAGATCAACTAAACCATTTAAATCGGCCCCGGAACAATGGGAGAAGGGTACAGGTGTGGGATGGTATTGATGACAATGGAAACTAAATTCCTAGATGTGTAACCACATTCTGGAGGATGCGTTTTTCAGCAGTGGAACATGCTGCCCAAAAAGGAATTCAGGTGACTGTGCTGGTTTGTTTATTGAGAATACATTTTAAAAAACAAGAAGAAAAAAAAAGATATTTGATATTCCATAGCTTAATTTCATGGAAGGGGTTATTATTGCAATTAATGAAGGGAACATTCTCTTCAATTGTCTTCAGACATTATTAAAAAGCCAAAAACTTTTTTTTTTATTAATTGTGTTAATCTTAATAAATACTATTTGTGTGATGGTTTTGTATTCTTTGTCAAATAATAAAATGTCTACATTTTTTTTAAAAGTGGGTTTTAAATCCACTTTTCCATGTTGCCATGTTCTTTAAGCATCATATGCACAGTCCTGTCTTTCCACGCTGAGAAACAGATCTGAGAGCTTGTGCAACCTTAATATCTTCAAAGCGTGTTTTTGTGCTTCTTGTAAAAGATCTGCCTCTATAAATGTCACCGCTGACAGTTTACGAATGGTGCGACATCTCTACGAGATTTTTATTTAAAAGCCTTTTTGCCCCTTCAGCAAGACAATTCAAAGATGCTGTTGAATAATGACTGAGAGTGTGGACTAAGATGTTATGAAAGAATCATTGATATTCTATTTAGGTGTTTTTCATTTATTTGTCACTAGATTTCTTTTTAAAGGCAGAAAACTCAGAGGCAAAATAGCACTGTCTAAAATTCTGTATTTGATTATGTTGGGAAATTACTTGCTTGTCATACAAAAAACTTAAATTATTTATTACATTTTCAACAGCTGTGATGTGTAAGTCTCCTCTTAATGGTCAGGAGGGTTTTAAACTTCTACAATATGACTTGAATATGTGGCTGCTCTTGCTGATATACCTGTGTCTGGCCTATGCGTTGCTTTTCTTCACTGTCCGAATGCCCCGTTTTCAATGTTACTGTTCAAGACATTTTTGTTGCATTTTCTTTGAGTATGCCTATGAATCTCCATTCATCGTGGTTGGTCTGCGCTTGACATTCGAGTCTGAATGTGCTACAGTAAATCTTTTTGACACTGCAGTGAAAGAAGGCTACAAGAAATGGGGCTCGGATGAAGCTGATGTTGTGCAACTTTAAAGAACAGAAAGTTTCCCCATCAATACTGGTATCAATAAAGCAACAGCGGGACAGTAAAGATGAAGTATTGCACTAAAACCAGAAGCCTTAATGAAAAAGTAGTCCAGAAGGTTGCAGTACCATCATTAAGCTACAGATGCTTTTCATTCACCTTTCTCCTGCTGGAAATGTGTAATATGTTGTTTTCCCCACATATTTGCCATTTTTCTGAGATATTTCAGTTCAACTTCACACAACCCAAAGTGTTAGCTTTTATTTAAAAGTGTGCTGGTCAGATTTCTTGCCCCGCCAAATTGTTTGCTTGTTACTCTGAACGCTTCTATTTTGCTAGCCATGTTCCTCCTTTCTTGTTTTTCCAATGTTATCTTTTAAAGGAATACTCCGCCCTAAGAATGATGTGCCTTCATTTGTTTACTCACCCTCATGCTGATTGGGACGTTGGAACACTTTCTTGATATTCTTCATTTAGCCGGCGATATCGTGAGGTTTACATCTTATTTCCCTGCAGCTACAACGATGCTAAATAGAGCCCGGTGAAAAAAGACCACAAAAACTTGTCAATATTCCTCCATACTGCTCGTCCAATGCAGTCAGAGTATCCCTTTAAGTTCCCATTTAGAAAATGACTATGAACAGATTTATATCATTTCAACATACTGCCAAAGCACCCTATACCTTGAGATTGACTAAGACTGTAATGTAATGTAAGACTGATCATGCAAATGTCAGCAGGCACAGTCGTGTTGTAGAGTCCCTATTTAAATTCGGTTTTTGCGTGTTTTGTGGTTTGCAGCATGACGAGTTTGGAGAGACAAACAAGCAAAATAAAATTGACCCAGTGAGGAAGAAAATCTGTTTTGTTAATATAAACTCAGGTATAATCGTGGTGTTTGTTGTGCTGATTGTTATTAAATTAAAGAATGAAAATGAATGCGCTGCCTCCACTGATCATCAGACAACATTGTTAATCAGACTGATGTGCGTCTGCATCCAGCTGTTTTTCAGAAATGTTAGATGTGGGTGCGGCGACAGCGATCACACTTTTAGTAAATTATTTGCTTATGTATAGCGGATTTATTTGCATGCACTCCTCCCGGAACTTTGCATGTTGTGGCAAAAACACCCTAAATGTATATTCTTTCGAGGCAAATGTGCTAAAGGGGGTGTTGGTGTTATTTGTAGACACAATCATTGGTGCGGCGCATTAGTAAATTGGCTTCAACAGGTTTTTGCGTGTGGTATCAAGTTTGCACAGTTTAAACACACAAACTTTTGAAATCTGATCAGAATTGAACAGGAGGATTTTCCTTTTGTTCATTAATTCTTCCAATCATGTTTCTCTGCTTGTTCTGGGACGGAAGATGATTTGAATCAATGGAGTGTGACAACCCTTGAATCCCATATTCTTATTACTCTGAACAACACTTGTGCTTCCTCCGACACTGCAGGAACCAGGATCTCTTCCCCTTTTTTTGTATGTGTGTCCTATTCTTCCTTTTGACAGGTACCTATGTCTCAACTCTCCCCTCATGTTGCCACTTTTATATATCATCTGTCATACAGCTGCAGTCATTTTTCCCAAGAAGGGTTCTTGGGTTTGTGGACAGACAAAGGGTGGCTCATGTGTGGAGAGTTAAGGCTAGACACAGGCTTGCATTTGGATGCAGCAGGGAGGGGATATAGAGAGCACTTTTCTCACAACTGCAGTATATTGATAATCACTCCCACCCATTCTGATCAATTGCTCTGTGGGTGTGTCCTTGTGTGTGTGTGTGTGTGTGTGTGTGTGTGTGTGTGTGTATGTGTGTGTGTGTCTTGAAAGTATTCACAAAGAAACTATGCTATGAAGTGGTTTCAGGAGTTTTGATTGTTTTGTTCAAGCTGGAATTGTTTATGACTGTTAAAGCTTAAATTTCATCTAATTTTTGTCTGTCACCTGTCTTCCTCCCCTCTGTCCCCCCATATTTCTTTTCTCTTTTAGGTAAGTGACAAAACATCTGAGATTTTATCTAAAGATGACCCAGAAGGTAATGTTTTGTTGATTCTTCTGGATTGTGACATTTTTATGTTAAAGGCTATATTTTAGCCAAGCTGCCAGAGGAAAGCAGAGCCATTTTATGCTTCAGCAATCTACCGGCAACTCTAATCCTGGTATCACTACTACTTAATTGCATACAAACATTTTCAGGGGTTTGCAGTGGTTTTAAAGGCTGTGCTTTTTGCCAAACCGAGATCTCCCTGAAATCCACTGGTGTTTGGTGGCAAAGTCAAACATAGGAGTGAGATTATATCTATCTATGGATTGTAGAAACCCCGGTGATCCATACTGAATTGTTTTCACCATTACCTTTAGAGTTATTCAGCATTCACTGATGACACAACAGATTTACAGTAGTAGAAACAGTTAGAATGTCAGCCTCATCATTTTCTTTCTATGATAATGACTAACTCTAAAGTTGCTTGTCGGTATAATGGGTCTATCATGAGCAGCATTTCCCCACACTACTTTCACCTAATGCTGGTGTTGTGTTTTGTTGCTAATCTGTTTATCTAATCAGATGCTGATGGTAGGGGGTCTGTCTCATTAGCTTGCAGGATATTGATTTCCTGTGGTAGAGCAAAGCGCTACAATGTCCTGCTTCTACATTGCCAGATTGGGAGGAATGCAAGATGCCTTCCTTATAGCTCATCAATTGATCCTGCCTGAGCTCAGGGCTGTTGTGTTCTGTGCGTGTGAGTTTGTATGCCTCCAGTCATGCCTGAATGTAAAAATAGCTTCTAAAGCAGATTGATTGCTAGAGAGGCATGTTCTGTGTTTAAAGACTGCTCCATAGAAAGACAGAAAGATGGATGATGTGGAGAGAGATATAACTGTTAGAATTGTTTTAGATGTCCTCGTTCAGACAGGCTATAAAAATGTAGCTGAGGCTCATTGTAATTTCATAGTCCTCCGTGTTTTATAGATTAGAGTCAGAATCTGTTTTATTTCCAAAGACAACAGTGTGCGTATGCATGCATGCATGTGTGCATTAGATAGATAGATAGATAGACAGATAGACAGACAGACAGACAGACTGACTTTATTAATCCCAAGCTGGGAAATTGTGGAAATTATCTCATTTTGTATTTACTGTTTGATATTTTTTAACTGTATGATTCTTTTAAAAAAGGGAAGAATTTATTCAAATTCAGCAATCCATTGCTTCCTAGGCTCTAAATTCGGTTTTGGGCAAATTAATTTTGCCAAACCTTTGTATCACTGGAACAAACTGAAAGCAGAAGCATAAAAATATATCTTTCTAGGAAACAGCTACTTATCAGCTCAGTGGCTTATAACTGCCATAGATGTGGGCCCCTGCAGAGTTTATGGACCATATTGATTGAAAATGTTGCATTTCTCTTCCTCTGCTGCTGAGCAGTGTCAGTAAATTTGTCGTCTATCCTGCTGTTGTGAGTTAGAGTGTGATAAATGTGTGGGAGTGGCCTCTTTTGCATAGAGCACATCAGTGAATGTGTGCCATTTACTGCAATGGGGGTATACACGCACATTGTGTGTGTGTGCGTGTGTGTGTGTTAAAATGTGTGTGACGGCAATGCGTCATTCTGCGACTTGCAGGAGCCCAGGAGCTCCCCTTTGGTATCTTGCATGCTGCTTCAGTTATGCAACGATGCTGTTCTCACACCGTTTATCTCTCCTACTCTTTCCTTTTCTCCTCATCCCTCTCTACCTTTTGCTTTTCCTCATGTGCTTTATGTGCAGTGTATAGAAATATTTGGAGCTGTGGAGCTTGGGTGGGATTTAAGGGATCTTTTGTGCCAATATGGAGCTAAGCACTATATTAAACTGTGCCGCCAACTGCAACTTGTGGAGGCACACATTCAATTTGTTCTATCATCCTGTTTTTGTCTCTGATTTGCTTTAAATATCTGTTTGTACATCTTTTCTGAATAACTGTACCCTCTCTGTGTATCCAACCCCACCCACTCATTCTCTGCAGTATACCTTCCTTCTTGTGAAACAGCTGCAGTCAAGCTTAGAGACACTTATTTGTACTCATGCTAGTAATTGATAACAGAATTGTCTTCAACAACAAAAAAGCTAATGCATTAACTATCTTACAAGGAAAAACACATGTACAGATGAGGTACTACAATCAGACAAATGAAATTATGATTTTATTCAGTGAACATCTTTAAATTGATTTAATTTGCTACATTTCAATTATAATTTCAAAACATCCTTTCCTTTTCAAAAACAACTGACTGATGACTGCACCAGACCACAGTTGCTTGGCACATTAACAATCACTTAAACCAAGTGTCATATATGCATCGCTGTTGTGGACAACCATGACAATAGCAGCAACGTTATACTTAATTGATCTTTGTATGGGAGCCTTACTATTTATTTCCCCCACTTAGCAGAGCTCACTTTGTATAGTCACATTCAAAATTTGGCATTCAGCATGGTTGTATGACACTAATAAAGTAAATGAACATGTTTGGCTGCCTAAGACCAGACTTTTGATATGCATGTAAAAGTTTTAGTTCATTCATTCATTTTATATGTCCACTTAAACCAATTCAGTACTCTGGAAGTGCGGTTGAAGCCTAACTCTTTAAATTTTCAGGTGAAAAGCAAGATAAACTCTGTATATATTGAGAGTTCATTGCAGGGACAATGCAGAGACAAACAGTCAAGCACATGGGAAAAACATGCAAACTCTGCACAAAAAGGCACCAGACTAGGATGAAATCACTATCTTTTTGCTGTGAGGTGACAATGCTAATCACCACACCACCATGTAGCACTGTTCATGTCTCAGTCTACAAGAAATGCACCCAATTCAAAGCTGTTAAATCTGGACTAGATAATGAAGGCTGATTTAATTTAGTATAAGTAATAATTTGCAGCTTTTGGAACTATGCAAGCCTCTGGTGAGAGCTGTGCAAGTTGCTTCATCAAGGTGTTTGGTTAAGGCTGTCTGTAAATAAGTACACAGTGGAGCCAGCAATTTGTTTTAACAAAACAGACTCATTTGTTTACCGATGTACATATCTCTTTCTGTAAATACTAGTATATGGAATTGTAGTGCTCCAAGTTGAATGCATGATACAGGGTGTTCTTGCAAACATCCATAGATCAGTTTAAATGGCACCTTGGTGGTACTAGATTGGACCAAATGGTTTGGTGTGCCTTTGGAATCAGTGTTAAACTGAATTAAACTTTTGTCAATCAATTTATTTTGGTTCTTCCAAACTGTTTTGGAATTTGGTTCCGTAGTATAATATTTGGCCTTCTTTGGAGGAAATGTAGTGCCATCAGAAGTGCATAGATATAACTATTTTAGCTTTAGCCGTTAAAATTAGGAGGTCTCCTGTTCTATAACTTGGAAATTAGCCTATAAGCCCCCGCAGCCCAATTCAGTGGGCATACAACGGGTCTTCCTACCCATTCCTCTGGCACTCGACCACCAGGTCAGCATATTTGGCCTTCTTCATCTGTTGAGCTTTCTCCATCAATCTTCCCAGGGGATAGTCAGCTCCAGTAGCACCACCTACTTGCTTGCCCTGGACTACCAAGGTTGGCCAATAGTTGCCAGTCCATTGCAGTTGCAAGCAGGCCATCTGGGTCTTCTTCGGGGGCTTAGGTTTCTCACCTATTTGTGCAAAGGTGATGGCAAACTTGGAAGGGTGTTTCCATTTGCTCTTGATTATGCCAGTGCAGATGGTGTGTTCTACTGCCCATAGGACCTGGTTGTGATGCTACCGATAACAACTACCTCCCAAGGCCTTTGAGCAGCTGAGTATACGTTCTAAGGGTGCATTCACAACAGTCTTTTTGATTCGAATCCTTGCCTGTTTACTTGAGAACTCCGCTTTGTTTTGGGTATTGTGAATGTGCTAATAAATTCTGATTGCACTGTCGGTCTGCTTACAAAAACAGGTCTCAGTTTGCTTCGAGTAGACCAAACACAGGAAAAGGACTATAAAACAACGTGGATTGTGGGTTGAGGTCACGGCTTTGATAGAAGTATTGGAAATATCATATATTACCCAAGACGCCTAGGATCAGCTTCATATTAAGCTGCTTTGTGCTAGAAACTGAAATTGTCCTGCATTAGCAAATAGAAGGAATGTTCATCTTTAGTAATTTTTTTTCTGATGGAGAGTGGAACACGTTATTATAAAGGTACGATTCATCTGAGTCATGCAGCATGACACAATCTTGGTCTGTTGCATCCCCCAACTGAGTCCCCCAATTGTACCGAGTCTAGTGGACTGTTCGGCGGTGAATACACCCCTTTTCTGGCAAAGTTGGGTCCCCCAGGCCCTAAGTGAACAGGTTGGCTGGGCTTGGGAGAACATCATACACTGATTGGACTAAGAATTGCAAGTGGTGTGGTTCCACCTTCCAAAGTTTTGCCCAAGTTATCTTCTGGCCAACTGCATGTTCTCACTTGCTCTGGTGCTATACCCAACAAATGCAATCCTGCAAAAACTCCATGGCATGCCCAGCCACCTGCATTGGAACTGGCTAATCATCCTCTTAAAGACTTCCATGGTGGTGATCAGGACTTCATAGACTAGCCATGGCAAGAGAAGATGAGGGAGGATGCCATGCCCAGGCCTTAAACAGTCCGAGTAGCCCTGACAAATATATTGGTCAACAGCCAACTCTTTAGATTGTTTATATACTCTTTTGTTTTCCCATTCAGCATTTTCCTATTTTCTTCTTTTCAGGTAGACAGCAGTTTCTTTGTTGCCTAATTCAAATGATGGGTTGTGAGAATAAGCCTGCAAACCTGTTGCAGGGATAGTCTCATAACCTGAATTTGGTCCAGATGTTTGACAGGCCTATAAACCTTTATGTAGGCTTATTCTCATAACCTCAATATGATCCACCAGATGTTTTACAGCTGGAGATTAAACAGTGAGTTCATCCTTTTAGGTCGTGTAACAACATGTCAAAGTTGTGGCTTCTTTTCTCTGTGCTGTGGGAGCCTGCAACTGCATCAGCACACAGGTGGACAGAGAAGTGTATGGATGTGCATGCATGCAAGCATACTGTAGAGTGGAAACCCAGTCATACTTGTATGTATTCAGGTACAGGTTCACAATATGCAAAATGAAAAGACACAAAGGGAAGTCAGCTTTAATGATTTCTCTCTCTCTGCTGGACATGACATCTGTTTGTGTTTAAGTCCAAAACATTGTGCCCTATTTTACGCTTCAAAAGGCGACTCTCAAGACAACCACAAAACTGTCTTTGTTTTTCAGGCTAAAAGTGTATGAGACTGACTTTAAGTTCAGTATGATTTCGTAAGTTCATCCAGCCAGCCTTAACTGGAAGCAGCCTCACACAGATTTCACACAAATGTAACACAGATCGCCTCTCACCCACACACTGACTTTTAAAGAGTCTTTACACATCTTAAAACTCCATTTCCCCTCCAGTCCCATTTCGCACTGCAACATTGAATCTTATGAAACATTTAGAAGAAGTGTCTACATTTTATGCTTCTCTTCTCTTCTCTTCTCTTCTCTTCTCTTCTCTTCTCTTCTCTTCTCTTCTCTTCTCTTCTCTTCTCTTCTCTTCTCTTCTCTTCTCTTCTCTTGAAGAGGACTGCATAGCATAATCATTACTTCCTATTGTCTCTTAATCGAAGCAGCTACCTTTCTGCATGGGGTTTTCTAGAACACTGACAGGTTTCATGTGGTGATAACACAGTGTGGTTGAAAGTTTGACTTTTAAATGTCATGAAAGGCATGATAGAAGACATAGATGGTATGGTCATTGCTGTCTGCTCCTCAGCCTTTCCTGTCATATTTATTCACTATTAATGAGCCATGAAAGTCAAGGAGTAATACAAGTTAGACTAATAACACTACAAATGAATATGATCCAACATTTTTTTATCAAAATCTAATGATTTAGTGTGTTTGTGTAACGCAAGGCAGTCAGCAAGCTTAGCATTTATCATATTTGTCCCACACAGAATATATTACAGTGTAAATTAAATGTCTAAGTTTAAATATGTGACTCTTTATTAAGAGATTTGTATCAGAGTAATGTAATCACAAGCTTACTGCTGATTAGGGGAGTCAGTTTTCCAGTTCCCTTGCACAACGATTCATCATTCTGACAGGTTTTTAGTGAACTGCATTTTAAATAGAAGCCAAATATATGCACAAATCAATTTCTTTTTACATAAATGTTCTTTATTAAGGTGGCTATACACACTAAATATTTTTACATACATAAAAAGTGATATTTAAAAGAAAAAAGTGATATTAATATAGTACTTTTACTTTACTTTTATAGTACATTTACTCATCATTATGAGAGTCAGTATCATAATAGATTGTTTTTATTTCCCAGTGTATCTGTTTACTTCCTGGTTGGTGTTTTTTCTGCCTAACTACCTGTCCCAATCTTGGCCTTTTTAATGCTTTATATAGTACCATGATACTGCCAATCATACCTAATAAGTGTGACATTAAATTTTCTGTTTGACTAGCTGTAGCGAGAACACTTCCTTCCTGCTTGCATTTTGCAGCTGTAAACTGGAATGTGGACCAATTATGCAAGTATTTGGATGGGAGTGTGCTGTTTTTTGTATGTAACCAGAGTTCAGTGGTTTGCTCCACAGTTTGCCAAGAGAAGAAACCATTCTTAGAGTAAGATCATGTTACATCTTGAAAGCCTCCTTCTCACATGTAATTACTTAACAGGTTAAAGTCACAGAAGTCTCCCACAGTGTTCTCTCCTACATGCTGCTCCCTTTTTCATTATTTATACCCTTTAATGGGATTCACAGCAGCTAGAGAAAATCAAAATTAGTTCTTGCAGTTTTCTCCAGTACGGTCATTCACATCTAATGTACGTTCAGATAATTTATTGGTATGTTTCTTAAATCCAGATTTTTATTTGTCTTTCTCTTTTCACCGTCTTTCCATGTCAGTCTCACACTGAAATTCCCAATACTTTTTATTGTAGACTGAAAAAGCATAATGTCTAAATGATGAAATGACAACATTTTGTATGTGACAGGATCACAGTTTCCAGATTATAAATCAGGACTGCCATGATTTATTCTTCTAACAGCAACAAAAAGTTGATATTTGTTGAAGTTGGTGTTCTTAGAAAAAACTGACTTTTCATCCTTCCTGAGCTTCATCTTTTTGATTTTGCTTATTAATAAATGTACTAAACTAGGATTTTAAAATTCAGGGGGAAATGCAATTTATTTTTTATTTGTTTCTTTTTAATTCAAGTCTATCAAAGTTAACATTAGTCGCCCAGTTTTGTACTTAATGATTATTTGCAATGTACTGTTTACATAATCTTTTTTTCACATACTGGCTATTTACACAATGCACATATATAATGTAATGTAAATGCATTACAATTTCTCTTGCTTATGCTGTCTAAATAAAAGAAGAAGGACTCCAGCTTGCTGTGACAGGCACACAGTCGCGGGGATGTCAAGTACGAACAAATGTAGATTAAATCGTGCAAGTTTAAATGCCTTAACACATCTATCTGAAAGGCATCATAGGTCTCTTATAAGTAAATACATGTCTTACCTTTAAAACAAGTAAATAAAAACTGAATGTGCTGTCTTAAGCAAGAAATTAAATATACATGATGGGGCTATGACAAGGTACTCCACAGAGCCTTAGTTTTTTTTATGTGATGCTAAAATAGGTCTTGTTCTAGCTGTTGATGAATGGCATACATTATCTAAAAACAAACACTGAAAAGGATTTTAGTCAAGTTAATCTTTGTTCATTAAGCTCAACAGTAAACTTGCATTTCCCCCTGAGTCCACACTAATTAACATATCACCGGAGGTCATCTCGGGTCATATCATTCCTCAAAGGAACTACTAATCACACTCGAATAGACACTTGGTTCATCCAGTGCCGTGATTAAGGCTCAGACTAGTCAGACAGTGCAGGGGGAGCCAGTCAAGCGCTTTGGCTGCAACAGTGACACAACGTTGGTGCAATGCAGAAAAAGTCTATTTTTGGAGGGGTTGAGCAACAGAGCTGACACCATGGTTAGAAATGGAGGTTCAGGGAGCATTGGATACGATAGGTACAGATATCGATGGATGCAAACCTTATATTTGCACAAGAAATATACAAAAATAATGTCTTGTTAAGAGAACATGAGTGAAATGTATTCATCTAGTCACTCGTTTGCATCTTTAGCATGCTTAGATCTTAGAGGAATGGCTCCCCAAATGGGTACACCCAATAAATGCAAGTATACTAATACAATTTGTGATACGTGTGTATAATATAAAATTTAATGTTTGTAAAACATAAACCCTCAATTGAGGCCAAATTGAAAAAGAAAAAATAAACAAATGTACAGTTGTGAGGCCTTGGATTTCAAATTGGATTCAGTCTGACTTGTATGCTGCATATTTGTATGACACTCTACTGTAACTAGTGTGCCCCAAGATTCACCAGCTTCCAAAATGCATTCACCTCAGCAGGGTGAGTGTGTGAGCTTATTTTGATGGCCTGAATACAAAGCTTTCATTGAAGTGTGCAGTGCAGCATTTATGCTCCGATGGCAGCATTTAAAAAAAAACAATGCCGGCAATTGACAGAACATTTGATAATTACGGTCATCTTTAGCCTGTGCCCATAAATTCACAGGTCACTGTGCGAACCCAATCAGTGCATTTGTTGCCACAAAGACGATGAGGCTGAACAAGATTTCAAAAAATGCTTCAATGCATAAGAACTAAACATATATGACACAATGTTTCATTGAAACTAAACAATTCATCAATTGAAGGACCTAAAAACCTTTATCCGGCAAAGGACCATTGCTGACAAAATGACCCCTCATACTACTCCATGAAATAATTGAACCACATGGAGTTCTCCTCACCATTTATCAAATATCAGGCTACATTGCAGATATTTCATTGAAATTGGCCTTCAACATAAAACGAGAAGAAATGTTTAGTACTACTTAATGCTGTTGGGCTGCAATTATTTGAGAGAAAAGAACATATCCCCATATCTGACGGTAGCCGGGATGTAAAAAATCATCAAGGAAGCAATACGTTTGAAGAGGCTGAAAGCAGCCTTACTGTAAATAAATTTACATCCATTAGTTTATAACAAAAACAATGTTGTTAATGTTGCATTCATCTTTTTACTATATCAACTTCATATAAATGTATTAAAAGTTAACATGACGTTGCTTCTGTATCACTTCTACAGTTTAGGGGTCAAAATACATGAACTGTGATGTTTGACCTTTCTACTGTAAGTTTATTACAGTACTTGTGTCAACATGCTTGTAAATGTTCTGACGTCAAGTGGGAAATACCAAAGAAGCCTTAAATCTTTCTTCTCAACAATTGGTGCGTTATTCAAAGCTCATGCTCAGGAATTTGTTATCAACTACATCTACACACTATGTTAAACAAAGAAATGTAGCAGGGGCAATTATTCAAATATTATTAAAATGTTGTAGGATGATCTATCTATCTATCTATCTATCTATCTATCTATCTATCTATCTATCTATCTATCTATCTATCTATCTATCTATCTATCTATCTATCTATCTAT
>JAVQJG010195304.1:0-22017 GCA_036024015.1 Craterocephalus amniculus | reverse complement strand
TTTAGTCCATTTTTGATTAACTACTGATTAGTGAATGCTTCACCAATAATTAGGTAAGCTATCTGGTGTGAAAGAAAAAAAAGCTTAGTTAGTGATTAACTAATCATTAGTCCCCTATTCGTTCCTCATTAGTCCCTGAATAGTTAAGCTAATTTTGTGGCCCTTATTGTAAAGTGCTACCGGTAAAACTAACACCGCTGCTCAGTGCTCAGTGCGTCTGCTGCATATGTATTATAAGATCTATATAAAACTCTACAACACATCCATGGTTTGCTTCTGTTGTTGTGATTATGATTCTGCTTCATGTGTTTGTTAGCGGTTGGAAAATGTTATCGCACTTTACCGCTACTAACTGGTAAGGAGTGTGGATCAAAACAGCGAGTAAATAAGTAGTAATAATACAAAAACAAACAAACAATAGTATTATTATTATTGTTATCATAATTAAGTAAATGACTATGTAAATAAACCTTATCCCCTCTTTCTTTTAGCTAGACCCATATGCCAAATACTGAAATATGATTTTTATGTGACTTAGAAAGTGAGAACACAAGCAATAATTCAAACAACTGGGGACATCGTGATTACGTTCTAGTCAGACTGTTGTGCAGTTTTTATTAGTATTAGTAGTATTAGTATTAGTATTTTAGTAGATAGTGCCTTTTCATGTTTTTTACACTTGACCTTAACATGTTCTTCTGTGTCTTCTGGATTACAAAATTCCCATTCCCAAAAAAGAAAAGAAAAAGTAGGTAAACTATAAATATTCTCTCATTTAGACCATTGCTTCTTTGTAATATTACTTCCCAAGATACTTTGGGGAGTGGTGACAGGTTGTTACTAAGGTGGGCTTAGGCCTGGATGACTCTGGGCACATCCCTTAACCTTGCCACAGCAGCTCCTAGTACAACTATGGGTTAAATGCAGGGACATAATTTACCACTAGCGATTCCTCAAGCTTAAAATGCTTTTATTACCCGTCATAAGACTTACCCCAGGACATTTTCCATTTTAAAATGCATTTTCAAAGCTCAAATTCTTTTTCCTATGCTTTTCCCACATTGATCAAATGCATCACATGATTTCAAGACAGATTCTCGCCTGTCACTGTGCATACATACGGCAATCAATTTAGCTCTGCTCTAGTCCAGAATGTCATTTTTTGGGACATGCAAGTAACACTTTTCCTTCTCTATTCTTGCCATCTGGCTTTGTATGTCTTACACATTTCTGAATTCAAGTCTTGCTTTTTTCCCTGAGTTTTTGTGCAAATACACATCATAATACTTTCTGAATGATAGTTTTAGATTCTCTTTCAGTCAGTGCTATCTGACGCTCAAAACTTGGAGATTTGAGGAATAATCAAATCAGAATATCTCCATCTCAGTTTTTTGCATTATATGAATTAGATTAAGTTTGTTTCTTACTCAGCCGTCCACTGTTCTCTTTCACTGCAGCCACAGTCCAGTAAACTCTTTCTCTCCTTTCTTCCTCATAACATCTGCTAATAATCAGAACATGTTCCAGCTTCCAAGTCCTGGCAATCCGCACAAAACCAAATGGGGTGTTTCTTTTACAATTCTCAGTACACTTTTCAGATTACTGTGCCCTATTTTTAGCCTGACCATAATTGTGCCATCCCGTTTATTTCCTCGTGGACTACTTCCAGCGCCAACTCTGCTTTGATTTGATGGCAAACATCTTCCTCCAGATTCCAGCGCTGCTGCCAGTGTAAAATTATTCCCCCCTTCAAAATCTCATTCCCTTCATATTCTGCCATTTAAATAGGCTATTTGAAACTAATCATTAATCTTTCTATAACATTTTTAAACTATTCAGATTGCATTCAGTTCAGCTGCAAATATCAGGATGGTTTGATGTCTGCACCTCTCCCTTCTGTGAATATATGTGCTTCTTGTTACCGGATTCTTTGTTTAATCTGTAAAATCTGATACTTTCCTTATATTTGAAAAGTTCTCTGATCACATCAGAGCTTTTATTATCAGCCTTAATCGGATGTAACTTCTACTTCCAGAGTCACAATGCAAGGCCATTCGGTAATGTAGTGTGACAAAAATCTTTTATATTCCTTTTCTCAGGCATCTGTCAAACCAAAACTAGATTTATGTATGTCTTCCTCTTCCCAGCTGATCCTGTTATATAGATGACTGTCCCCATGCGCCCTCAAATGTATCCAATGATTTACAAGCAATTTAGCAGCATTTTCCTGATTCATCTCAAAGTGCACACACTGGTAATGTTTTCATTTCTCCAAGACACACCAGTAAAGCTGGAGTCTGTGCTTCCATCAGCCTCACAGGTAAAGAGGCTGTTGCTGCTCCAAACACTGCTCTCACACATTACTCCTGATAATATCAGGAGCAAAGATTTCATTGAAGTTTCGTCTGCTTTCCATTTTAGTCTTCCTCACATGCTTTCCACATTTTGCATATATTCCCTCCATCTTCAGTCACAATTCACAGAAATAAAAACCTTCCACTTTTTAAAAAATCTATCTGATTATAATTTTTTGTATTTGTGATATTTTTTTCTAGCAGTAAATTAACACAAATTAAAATTAAGTTATTCATCCCAGAGGTAATTCATTAAATAAACGCAGCTCACAAATAATAACTCTCTACTGAGACATGACATGACATTAAACACAAGCTTTAGCATGTACCACTCTTTCTATAACTTTTTGGAGGGGTAGATTTGGCAATAGGTGTATTTCTGTCCCGTACAGTACTTGGTTGGAACACAGATGCCCAACCAATTTTAAAATAACATCTTTTATACTTAATACATGAGCAATCCTCTTTTGTTTACAGTCCCCCAGGAAAACAGGCAGAGTAAGTCTCCTAAACACATGCTATCTTAAATGGAAACATGTGAGACAAAAACAGATTTTACAAGCATGAAAAAGACACATTACTCTAGAATTGAACCAGTATTGTCAAATGTAACAACCTAAAAAGGAACCAGTTTAGCCACATTGTTAATAACATGTACATACACACACAAATAGTATTTTGCACCAACAGGCGGATTTCCATTGAGCTAATGGATGGAAAACCGGCAAATACAGCATCAGCATGATGATGTGCAGGGTGTTTTTACAGAATTAGAGCACTAGTTTCCAAACTTTTTTACCTATGACCCCCAAGGTGACATATATTGGTGTTTGTGACCCTCCCTTCCATGATGACAGTAATTAATTATTTATCAGACGGGTCGTCCAACAGAATCCAAAAAATGTCAGGCTCTAAAACGGTCTGTCCTCATTTAAGGAAGATTAATGTGTATTTATGCATTACTGTGTTAAAGAATTAAAGGTGTTTAATTTAGATTTATCTCCTCGTTTATGGTTTAATTTTGACAGCCATGATAAAAATCCCAAATCTATTTGATAAATATAGGTTATATATTTTTCACAATTATCTGGCGACCCCCTGAAATTATCTCGAGACCCACATATGGGTCTAATCCCATTGAATTAGAGGAAACTGGACAAGTGACAGGTCTAACAGTATCTGGAAGTGTTATCCTTAAGAAATATTACAAAGAAATCCAGCTGACATGGGACCTGAGTCATGCATCTGACTCTTCAGCTGATCCATTCTCTGTTACTAGGGCCTTTCTTTTATGGGTTTGCTTGTTCTCCTCATGCCTGTCCAGGTAATCTGGCTTCTTCTAGGTCCAAAAACATGCATGCTAAGTTGGCTGGCGTTTCTTAGAGGTGTAAAAAGTACTGAAAAATTGTAAGCAAGTATCTTTACTTTGCTTAAATTCTACTTAAGTAAAAGTACTCATATAAAAATCTACTTGAGTAAAAGTAAAAAAGTACTCGATTTAATATGTAATTTGAGCAAAAGTTAGTTACTTTCATTATTGACATCATGAAGGCATGTTTTGCTTAACGAGGGTGGTTTTAACAAAAAAAATGAATATGTTGTTTGGGATACACACAAAAAAAACCCACATGGTGTTACATTGAACGTCACCGAAGTAGGCTGACAATCCGTGACATTGAGCGTAACAACTTTTCAGCCCCCAACTCCCCCGCATTTCATTTTTAGTTAGTAACAGGGAGGTTTAAAATGTAATGAAGTAAAATTACATGGGTCAAAATGTAGCTACTTGAGTAAAAGAAAAATTACTTACTTACAAAATTACAAAGTACTAAGAAAAACTACTAAATTACAGAAACTTGAATAAATGTTATACATTACTTATCACCTCTGGTGTTTCTAAAGTCTCCCTAGCAGTGAATGTGATTGGCTGTTTGCCTGTCTGCTTTAACTGCACATGCATGGGATGGGGGATTGAACTCAAAAGAATGCAATTCATTAGTTTCTCTAAGAATTGGCTTATATAGAAAGAAAATACAATTTGGATTTATAATAATCTATAATTCCCTTGAATTGAATAGTAAATTGTAGGTGTGAGACAACAATTAATAGCTCCTGTGGTATAAGCACCTTTCTTACAATTAATTATTCAAACCTAAGAGAAAATTTATAAGAAGATGAAGATGTCTTCTGACTACATTTAGTTTTTTTTGTTTTTTTTTAACCATTTAACATGGCATAGATTTTCTAATGTTTGTAAGTTTACTTGCATCTATTCAAAAAGGAGAACCTCCAGCTTCTGGTCCAAAGAGGCTCACCCAGGACCATGCATTGACATAAATAAGTATAGGAAACTGATAGATGGGTGGATATGAATAATTATATTATAATTGAAATTAAAGAGCAAGTAAGAAAAGGAAAAAATACTTCAACATCAGTTATAATAATCAATTCAACTCTGAATTGTGGAAGAACAAAAAGGAAAAACACATGCAAAGTGCATGTCTGATTTTAGTACAAAACAACAAAAAAATGTGAAAAGACGTTAGATCATTCTTGGTACATTAAAACTCAACTGTGGTGGTAATAGTTGTGTGTTATTTCATGGTGTGTTATCCTGGCTGATGATGCCGAGCGACAGAGAAGAGAGGAGAGCAGGGAGGGAGGGAAGGGGGAGAGACCCTGTGCCGGAGCAGGAAACTGCTGCTGGGACTGCCAAGAGAAGGCAGAGGAGGTGCGAAACAACGTCGACATCAGCAGGCTGCCAGCGGGTATCCACCATAATGTAGACAAAATAAGGACAGCACCAGCCGCGCGCCACATCTATCCGTCTGCACGAGCAGATGTCCAGGGTGCTGCGTTGAAAACAAAAGCAGAACGAGGTGTTTATTTTAGCGTGGTTAAAAATGAAGGAGCTGAAGGGCTGCGGTATGCGCTCCACGGTGGGCTTTCTGTCCCGCAGAGAGCTGACCGGGCAGCCGCTGCTGAAGGAGGAATTCCAGAGACGCAGACTGTCAGGCTGCACAAGCCTCTACAAGAAAGATATGCTCGGACATTTCGGCTGCGTTAACGCTATTGAGTTTTCCAACAGCGGCGGAGAGTGGCTAGTGTCTGGTAAGTTGACAAACGCTTCTTCCCTTAGCTTGAGACTGTTTTGAAAATGTTAGCATGCTAACGCTAGCTCGCCTGGCTGTCAGCTGGAAACGCTCCTGGGCTAGCGGATGCTAGGTTAGCTTAGCTTAGCAAGCTAGCAAGCGTTAAGCCAAACAGTGAGAAGCACGAGACCCTTCCATATGTCAGTGCTGAAAATTATGAGTGTCGTCACTGAAATCCATTTCCCCCCCTTGTGATGGGTTTTTATCATCACGGCCTCTTGAAATCACAACGCTGTTTAAGTCCTGAGAGGATTAAAAACAATCATATGGCCCAGCGTGACACTCTGTGGTTTGCCATTTTGGCTCTGCCATGTATGTTTATTTTGCACATGGAAGCTGCAGTTCTCTATTATTTAATTATATCAGCTGGACTCCACCTGATCAAGTAAACGACTTGGACGAGGACTCTGCCACCTTGAATAATGAAAGACACTGGGGACTGTATGTGTTGTTAAAATGCCATCACTGACCAGATTTAGCTTAGAATTAATGCTTTGGTGTTTTCACAGTGGGTCCAGTTTTAATCTGCACTTTTAACAGAGCATCTTTTACTGCAGGAGGAGATGACCGCCGGGTGCTTCTGTGGCACATGGAGAAAGCCATCCATGGTCGGTCCAAACCTGTCAAACTGAAGGGCGAGCACCTCTCCAACATCTTCTGCCTCGCATTTGACAGTACCAACAAAAAGGTCTTCTCTGGGGGTAAGAGAGACAGAATACATCTTATGTTTCTGCTGTGTTTCCCCCACATTAATAAAATTTTTAATCAGGTAGGTGTTGGTAAAAGATTTGATAAAGAAGACTGATGCACTTTTAATGTATTTTCTTTTTAATGCAGAGCTTAAAGAACACTAAAATGCACCTTTACACTTTAATATTCTTTTATCTTATTAGCTTTACTGGTAAATAAATAATTTAGCAGTTAACAGTTATCTACAAAACCTATCAACAGAAAATGTAGTGAATGTCAGGTCTTCCTTTAAACCTGTAACTTGGTTGGATGCACCTAATTCTATCCATGAGTGGATTTCTACCTTTTAAATGCTTCTGAAAGAACTGCTGGTGCATCTCTTTGCTCATAATTAATTTATGAATGAATGAGCAACACACTGCTTTGAGGGAAATTTGCAAACTAGTTTTCTAATAAATGTGGCACAACAGGTGTGTGGATGATATGCATGTTACTTTACCTCATTTTAGGAGAAATAAAAGAGTTTTCTTGTTTCCAAATGAATCCAAGATGTCACAGAAGGGGGCTAAAGATAGGATCATTTGTTTGGTTCAAGCCTTCTCAGCCTGTGAAACAAGAGCAACAGTAGTCTGCTTATTGACCGAGCACAAGTGGATGACAAGCCACACAGCCTTGTCTTCTCATTGTAATGATGAAAGGCTCACAAAAACATTTCTCACACACACTCCCTCCTGGTGTTTCAATAGAAATAAAAACAAACAAACCAACAGGGATAGAAGTCTGAAGTCCTGAGCCTTTTCAGAAAGTATAGTCCTGCTACAGAAACAATGTTCATTTGTTTAAAAAAATATATCTCTGTTTGATTGCACACAAATGGTTGTAGTAAGAAATATATTTGAAAAGGAAATAAAACTTAAATAGTAAATACATAGAAGTAAATTTATTATTATGCTCTTGTACGTGTGCAATGAGTGCTACTTACTGACTGTTTAATGCTGTACAGTGTTTTTGATGTAGCGCTGCACAATATCCTAATATAAAAAAAAACGAATCATCTTTTTATTTTTTTCACTTTCATTAGAGCCAGTATGATCAGAATGAAAGTTTTTTCAAAAGAGCTCAATTTTCTATCAGTATGTGCATTTCCATATTGAAAGGTAATGGGCCTGGGCACCCTGCACATGCTCCAGAGTTACATATTTTTGCATCATTTTGTAAAAAAGGAAAAAAGGGCATGCATGCGTGTTTACAGCAAACATCTAGAAAAATCTGCTTTTTATTTACATATTATTCCTTTTGTTTCAGAATACAATACATTTTCTGAAATTTTATAGTGTTTCCGTTAAAGCCCCATTACTGAATTTTTTGCATTTTGGTTATTTCATCACTTATCCTCAACGTGCTCTCTCCTCTGAGCTCTTTCCAGTCCATAAAAGTAAGTCAGATTCTGACTCTTATCTTATCTCTTGCTCTGTCACCTTCTCTTTTTATTGTCTTTACTTCGTCTGATAATGTCCTCTTTCTTTACTGAATTAGCCATGATGGGCTTTCAGTGTCCAGTATCTTGAGATCTAATTGCTGGTGTGCGATAAGTGAAACTCAAATTCAATGTGATGCTCAGGGCTGGGAAAAAAAGTTGTCAAGTGAAGTTTTTCCGCCTTCGGGATGCTACAGAGCAATAATGGCTTCAAGAATCTGTATAATTGGTGCCAGTGTGCCTTTAAAATGAGTCTGAAGGAGAGATTTAAGGTCAGATGTACTCTTACCTTAAGACAACTGTTGCTTAGCTCTGTTAAAGTCACTATTTTATAACCATATGACAAAATGTCTTCAACATTCTCTCGCACAGTCCCTTCAGGGTTATGGCATTAAGCATACTTCAGTTAATAACTGGATTCCCTCTCCACACGTTCAATACCGGAACAAAGACTGCGGTCCACTTTTATGGTGAGGTCGAGCCGTAACCGCAGCTCGATTAACTGCAGTTATTGTAGCAAGCTATGGCTTAAAGGTCAGAGTGTTGTTGCTAGCAGTTGATAGTGTGTGGATTGGGCAGACACAAAGTGAAATAAATTTATTGTGCTTTGTAGAAGGTAAGGAAATCCAACACGTGGGATAAAACATCTCACCAAAGAGATTCAGGCCTGCACAAAGAAGAAGAGTGATGCAACTGCACTGAGCTCTGACCTCACATTAAAGTCAGTGATGTGACGGATGTTGTAACGAGCAGCGATTCACAGAAACAACAATGAGCTTTTTAATCTTCATGTTTTTAACTAAGAAGTGACAAATATCTCAACATTCTCACCGATGATTTTTCTTCATCTTAACTTGCAAGATGCTAAAAATAAGCTGTTATCAAAACACCACCTGCTGCAAAGGACCAGTTTATTGCAGCATGTACATCCATCTCACAACAAAATGAGTCTCAATAAACAGTATTCAGTTAGTGATTAATTCTGAAAAAAATCTGAAGTTTAAGAACAGCCTTAGAAGGTTGTTAAATATAAATAAACATAGCCTAGCTATAGATATACTAATATGATGTTAAAAACATCCTAGAGGAATGGAAAAATAATAAGATATGAAATAATGTTACTCAGAATTTAAAATATCTGACATGAACTGTAAATTTGGATTTTATTCCATACATTTTAGCAGAAGTTGAAGGAAAAAAATGTCAGCAGTTGTTTGACCAAAATCTTTATTTTGAAATGTTGATACATTTTTTGCAATTGTTAATTCCTGGTGTGTGTCTTTGTGTGCTTTTTCTCAGGAAATGATGAACAGGTGATTCTTCATGACGTGGAGAGGTGAGTAAAAAAACTACTTAAACACATAGATGTGATCACATCTGTCCTAAACAGTCTGTGGTGAACCAGCTTACCAATGCGCTCATCCTGACATGAACTATTTAACTAACTCGGGGATGATGTTTGCCCCTGCAGAAGGGAAACGCTGAACGTGTTCCTGCACATCGATGCTGTGTACAGCCTGTCTGTCAGCCCCGTCAACGACAACGTGTTCGCCAGCTCATCTGATGATGGCCGTGTCCTGATCTGGGATACTCGTGAACCACCACATGGAGGTAAAAGGGATGAATTAGATCAGTGGTTCTTTTCTCTGAAAAACTACCATAAACCTGTGGACTCCTCGCCCACTTGTTTGGAAACCATGCTTGGTTTATGCTTCATTAGCTGCTTCTCTCATAAATTATGCATTCTGGCTCATTCTTTTGCCAGTATATTTAGGCAGTTAGACGGCAAACTGGCCACAGTTGAGTTGTTAATGATGTTTGTAGAAATCAAGTGCTGGGTAACCATTTAAAAAGACATGATCGCTTTGTTTTATTTTTTACAGTCTCCAGATATATATTGGTAGAGTATGAGTGAAAGTGAGTAAAGTGAAAATGAAATAAGACTAAACACTTCCTGCACTTAAATGTGGAACAATTACAATATTTCAAGGTTCAGTCATTGGATAAAGTGGAATTGACTGAAATGATGATTAAACTCACAGTGATGTCGCATAGAAAGCATGTCTTTTTGCATGGCTGCTTTTTTAATTACAGTGTCTCAGTGTATTTAATGGACTCTTTTGGAGTAAAAAGGACGTGTAGCAGTGGGACTTGCTTTAACGTAAAAAATGCAGTGGCTCATCTTGCATGACGTCCTCATCCTTCTATTTTGGAAACCTTCCTTGTGACTGTGTTGGCAGCTATAGGTCTTCCTTTGCTGCCAACATGCTTTTTATGTTTATGTAGCGCACTGATGTTCCAGTTTGAATGGATGGAAAATGTAGATTTGTAATTCTATTAAATCCTCCATTAGTGGAGCTACGGCTGCTACAGTATTAATAAATCAACCACAAGGGGATATTGTGTTGTTCTTGTGTTTTTTTTGTTTTTTTTTATGGCTCAGGTCCCATGTACTGAATCTTAAAGAAATGCTCAATTTAAGCAAGAAATATTAAACATCAAATTCAGACATAATGCGGCTCCTAGTCTTCCCTACAAGCTAGACCAGCATGGCCCATTATGGACATCAGTAAGTTGAATCATGGAGTGGTTTTTAAATGTTGCACTAATCAGAGTTAATCTTTCTGGAGTGAATCTGAATGAAAAAGACGGATGTCAGGATATGTCAAGTGTGTTTTACTGTTAGTGTTCATGTAGTTTCATCATCGTCTCTTCCTGTAGAGCCATTCTGCCTGGCCAGCTACCCCTCAGCCTTCCACAGTGTGATGTTTAACCCTGTGGAGCCCAGGCTGCTCGCCACTGCCAACTCGAAGGAGGGTGTTGGATTGTGGGACATCCGCAAGCCGCGCAGGTCAGACAATACATCGGTTTTTTGTCTGTTGAGCCAGTTTATAAGTAGGGATGCACCGAAATGAAAATTTGTGGGCGTTTTTCCACAGTTTTTTTAAATATTGCATAAATAACCTAGAATAGATCTGTAGATTTGTATTGAGTGTGTTCTGGAATTTTTAAATATTCCAGCAAACTTTGCTTTTCAGAAAAGCAAAGTTTTTCATTTACGTTGGCCCTTCAAACAAAACATGCATTGAAAGAAATAAAATAAAATAAAGTGCATTTCTCTGACGCTTTGAAAAATTGCCACACTGCCGACAGTTTACCTGGTCACCTCGTCACTGCAAGTTTCATGCTAAAAAAGTTTTGTTTTTGTTTTTTAGACCTAAACATCAGAAGAAGATTTGCATTGTTTTTACTGTGTTTTTTTTGTCCAGTAGTTTTTTGTGTGACACTTGTTGCCCAGCCCATGTCCACCAGGTGCTGCTATTTCCTTACTGTTAAACCATTGTAGGTTTGCTTCCAGCTGCAGAGCTATCCCACTGAAAAAAATGTTTATACCAATAAGCTGAAAACACTGAAGTGCGATGAGTGTGTTTAGACACGTTTTAGCCTATTGGAGCACAAAAATGTCTCCGGGCCCTTTGTTGGCTCTGTTTCTGCTGCGTGAGGGTTTGTTTATAGTTGAAACTCCCTCAGTTCATTGTTGAATTTAAGAATGGCTTACAAAGAGGTATTTCATGAAGTATTTGTTTTTCTCCATCCATGTTTGTCTAGTCGGTCTCCTGGCAAACCTCAGACATGTTTATACATTTTAAAATGGTGTCAAATTCACACAACTTGTTTTTCTGTTTCTTTGTATCTTAAAAGTATCAGGAAAGTGCAAAAGCTGGGAGTTGCATAATGTTGTAACTGTACACTTTCATCACTATCCACCAAATGAATAAATGAGTAACTGTGTTGGAAACTTTAATATCTCTGCTTGATACAGAAGACTGGCAAGCTGGAACCAGAATTAGCTTTTTTATAACAGGAAAAGGGTGTTAATGAGCCCTGAAGTTTACCAAAAAGCCCTGAGAAATGGCTTTATTACTTGTTTCTATTCAGCTTGTGGCTTCAGCTACATGTTAAAGAGGTAGATGTGAAAATGATGTCTTACATATCTGTGATACTATCTTTCCCCTCGTCCCCTCAGCTCCCTGCTCCGTTACGGTGGCAGCATGTCCTTGCAGAGTGCCATGAGTGTCCGCTTCAACAGCACCGGCACACAGCTGCTGGCTCTGCGGCGCCGCCTGCCACCTGTCCTGTACGAGCTGCACTCCCGTCTGCCCAGCTTCCAGTTTGACAACCAGGGCTACTTCAACTCCTGCACCATGAAAAGCTGCTGTTTTGCTGGAGACAGAGATCAGGTGGGTAATGGGATCATTGGAATCCTGCACTAACAATCATACTTTTCACAACAGAAGTAATTCAAAATGAGACATCAGCTCTCCTTGCAATTATTTCCCTTTATCTGCTGGGAAATGTGTGCATGAAATTCTATACAGGACAGAAAAAGTTTCCATTTCATGGAGTACAAATAATACTAGTGTTTTGCTTTTAAAGTACATTCCATGTGAACATGCTTTGGCTTTATTTATTTATTTAATTTATTAATTTGTTTTGTTTTAGTTTTTGTAATTTAATCTAATTTTTTGTGTCTATCCTTCTTCCACTATTTACTTATTAATAAATTTATTTATTTTCTCTACAACCTTCATTTTTATGTACAGCTATGTAGATGTGGCTGGTTGGTAAAGTGGTTGGGGTCGACCTTGACTCATTTTCATTTCTGCCAAAATGTTAATGCAAAGATTTATAAAAAAACAACAAAAAAACATGCTTTGGCTTCTGATACAGTGAGCAGATTTAGACTGTGATTCAATGCAAACATTTTTGTTCCTGACTTTGTGGTTTCTGTAGATTTAAGTAAGAATATTGGAAACGTGTGGGATCAATTAAAGGAATAGGAAAATATATCTGATCCTTCAATAAAATCAGGACCTTTTTGAGAGCTTGAGGAAGACCAGAAGCCCCTGAACTCAGCCACTGATCCTCCCGTTGGTCCCACTCAGACATTACATCACCGTGGAGTCATGTTTATTATGTTAACATTATTCATGGGTGTCAGTTGAGCTCATGAAGATTTACAAAAATGATCATTCCCAGCATGAGTGAAGGAGGTTGTTAAAGAGTTGGAGGAATCACTTCAGGGCATTACAGCGAGGTTGCCGGTCAGAATCTGCTCAGCTGCAAAAATTTAGTCTTTTGTTAAAAATCAAATATTTGAAAAGTAGATAGTAAAAATGTGGTATTTAACTCATGACAATGACTGAATCATTCCAGCACTAGATAACAGTAAGAAGGTGCAGGGCTATGGTAATGTCAATATTTAGGCCGTGAAGTTTATATCAATATAAATACCTGGGGTCAGTTGTACAAAGCAAAAACTTCTCTCCAGAAATGGGACAAAAGCCCAGTTCAAGATTTTAATCCTGATTATCACTGTTATTTTATTATAAAGCAGTTCTTAGTCAAAGGTGCATTGTGTATCTGAACCATATTCATTACCATTACAGTAATTTGAAAGTCACAATTATTTTCTGTTTTATTTTTAATTTAATTCAGTTTAATTCAATTTTATTTTATTTTTGTATGGGAATTTTTTGCTAACTGTGGTGTGGAGGTTTGGATGGGGTGAATACTGTCTGAGACTGTTAGACTTATTCTGATATAATTCAGATGACTAACTTCATCTAAACATTTTTTTGTAAAAGAAGAAAATTGATGCAGCTGCAGTTGTCCATGTGTCGCTCACGCTGCCAACAGATTTTTGGGAGTTGTGTGCTGTAAACCCAGCCGAGAATTTCTCAAACCAAGTCAAATCTTGACTCTTCCTGTCAAATATTTCCCTGAATCAGTGGAAACATGAGATTGTCCCAAGATGGCAAGTTGACAAGTGAAGCATGAACAAGTGACAAAGATCATGATTGAAGATTGATGAGATGAATTCTGACCCTGAACAAGGTAAAGCAGGGATGCAAGATGGATGGGTTTTAGTGTTATCTGAACAGCAATTCACTTTTCAGTCATTTCTTCACACTGACGCCACAGACAGTAGAGGATTTTCCCAGCATGGTGTGAGAGCAGAGGTACAGAAAGGCAACCTACTGCATGATATTGACAGAAGGGAAAGTGGGGGGAAGGCCTTGGGTGCAACATTCCTACGTGATGTGTCTTCTGCGAGGCTGAAACTGAGCACACAGGTGTTCAGGTCAGAGTGTGTTCATGCACCCTGCAGCTAGACTGAGCTTAAGGAGGAATTATTTTTATTTATACTAAGTTAATCTTGTAGGGTTTCTTTTTATAGCTGAAAATCCAGGATGCTGCTGTTTTTCTTTTTTCTTTCTTTTTTCCCCTCTGAGATATATTTGTGTCACAATTCAGTTTGTAAAATCTTCTTGGAAAAGTATTTATTCAGGCAGTGACCCTCCATTGTGTCCCTACCTGTTGCATGTGGACATGTAAATCTGAAAGAATAGAGAGCATCCCCCACCCTGACTATCCAACTTACTCTAAGTGACTCTTTTAAGCAAAGCCATCTGTTCATAATGTCTAATAACAGTCCAGACGGTGAGCGGCGGTTCTGTAAGGTCAGACTGTCATGTCACATTAAGACTGTTTTTGATCACACATCATGACACACAGCACTGTGATGAAATCTGGTGCTTTTGTTTCATCTATTGATCCCCTCAGGGTCACTCGTCTGGCATACTGCAAATATATTTGAGATTTCCTCTCCCCTTTAGGTAATATAAAGGTTTGCCAAATGAAATGGAGCCCACTTAAATCTAAGCATCCGTTTGTTTTCCCTCCTCAGTACATCTTGTCAGGATCGGACGACTTTAATCTTTACATGTGGAAAATCCCAAAGGACCCAGAGGCAGGTGAGTAACTGTATTGGTTTGTTCTGCATATTAGTGTTACTGTATGCTGATATGTGGAGCATGCTGGGTCATAACTTAGATATTCCTAAATATTAAAACAAGAATGATCAAATTACCAAGATAAAGGTCAAAGAAAGTCTTTTTTCTCGTTTGCCCAGTAGTTAGCGCCAATTTGGTCTTTTTAAACACTTGTCAGCTACTTTATTAGGTATGTGTGTTCAGTTGCTTGTAAACACAAATAGCTAACAGGGAGCATCGGTGGATTTAAGTGACTTTGAATATGGCATGGCTGTAAAAAAGTTATTTATACGTGTCTTCTGGATTGAAAAAAGCTGCTTTGTGAGATCTGTGTAGACAAAAAATATCTGATTTGTTTTTGTAGCTTTGAGCTGGAGAAATATTTTCAGTTCATTTGGGTATAATACATCCTTATAGTGTTTTTTACAGGAAAAAGTGAATGATAGGGGTTTACATAATAACTGTCCACATGCTAAGGATACATATGATAAATTGTCGGGCCGATATATCAGGTTGATATTTGTGTTTTTTCTGGTATTGGCATTGGCAATATCACTGATACCATGGCGGCCTAAATTTAGAAATAAAGCTCTTATTTCAGTCGTTACTTTTTATATTTGTTTTCAAAGCCCCTCAGTGGAGTTGTCCCAAAATAACACCTGAAAAAATGTCATCCATTTGTAATGTTGAGTTGGATCTCTTCCGGAGACCCCCATAAACATTCCCTGATACAATTTGATTATCATTTAACCCACTAAAGTTAAATTTCAACTTGTGAGCCACATGGTCTGGCAAGTATAATTTTTTGAATTATATTATTTTATAATTATTTTTTTGTGGATATTTGTTGAGTAATGTTGGAAAAAAAATTAAAATGGTATCCGATGGTACAAGGGTCTTGTCAATTGTAGTGCCATCAACTATGTTTATAGGAAGATATATGCATATTGTTTGATCCCTGCCCCGGAAGGAGGAAAATAAACGAAGGAGGAAAATCAGCGGTCAAATATTCCGGTATTTGGAGCTGTGCGGCACCACCTGACATATTTGTGGTGTTCATTTTCCGCACTGTTACTCACACAGAAAATATGTGCGCACTTCCTGTCTTGTGTCAGACAAGTGGCATGTTATGCTGATTTCTAATGCTGCGTCTCAGTTTGCGTCTCAGACCATGCAGTCCAATCAGCTTTGACTTCATGACTGCTTGTTGTAATTTGTCTCAGAGATTTTGTCTCCCACCACATTAATAAATCCTTCCTTTTAAGGAGGCCCTGGTCGTGTGGTAAACGGGGCTTTCATGGTTCTGAAGGGTCACCGCTCCATCGTGAATCAGGTCCGCTTCAACCCTCACACCTACATGATCTGCTCCTCCGGTGTGGAGAAAGTCATCAAGGTTAGTTGCACACCATCATTTTTGGATAGACCATGGCCTAAAGGTTAAGTAGCAGGCATGAGTCTCTCCATCTGCTGCAGCATCAGGATGATGTAGTGGTTAGAAAAGTAGTTCTGCAAGTGCACTGTGAGCCTCAGCAGATAAGCCCCTAAGTGAGATATTGATCTCCAGTGACAACAGCGAGTAACTGGCTGATCTCTGACTTTGGTCTGTGCTATGGGAAATGGAAAAAAATGGATTTCCCCATCACTGGCTGTCATCTGCAAAGGATAATGTTGAGCAGTGTTTCAAAGCAAGATCATAGAAGACAGGGAAAGCCTCCACAGATGTAGTAATAGAGTATTTCCATAACCAGAGCCAAGCTGATATACAGTACTTGGCAAAGTCATCAGTTTCTCCTCAACTTTTAAAGAGGTCAGGAGCAGCAGCTCTTCAGGCTGTCTGAGGGACTTCCTTAGTTTCTCTATGGACAGCTCTCCCTCATCACTACTTTTCACTACTAGAGGAATGTTTTTTTTCTCAAGATACCAACGTATGAATCCTTCAGATCTAAAGACACCTTACTGGAGAAACAAACCAGTGATGTGTCGACACCAGTGACTGTAGATAACAAACAATTTTGCTAACAATATATTTCATTGATACATAAGTTGTTCACATCCTGTGCTGCAACTACAAATAAACAAAAAAAAATGTTTTGCACATTTGAATAGATTTATTATTTTAGGTTTTTAATCTAAACTGTTAAAAACATTCGAAACATGTAGGTGATGTCGACATTTTTCAGGGATAAGAAAGATTCATTTCTTCGATGCTCATATTGTAACAGGAGGTCCCCGTCTTTGTTGTTGCATTTTATAGGATAGAGTGAAAGAGATACTCATGCAGATGTTTTTCTTTCCACCTCTCTGCTCCTCTCTCTTCCTCTATCCACATTTTATTCTGTCATACTGCCCTTGCACATGTTCAACTTGAAAATGGATCTTTTTCTTCATTTTCCTTGGAAACCCTAAATTTATCTTCCGTGATGTGGCTCTGTGTTTTCCAGGTGTGGAGTCCGTACCAGCAGCCCGACAGTCTGGGTGACCTGGAGGGCCGCGTGGAGGACAAGTCCCGCAGCCTCTACACCCACGAGGAGTACATCAGTCTGGTCCTGAACAGCGGCAGTGGTCTGTCGCATGACTACGTCAGCCAGTCCATCCAGGAGGATCCGCGCATGATGGCTTTCTTTGACTCCTTGGTGCGCCGGGAGATCGAAGGTTGGAGCTCAGACTCCGACAGCGACTTGAGCGAGGAGGCCATCATGCAGCTCCACGCCCGTGGACGTCGCTCCACGCGGGCCACGGCAGCAACCCCCGCCCCCGCCTCTACTGCTGATCGCCACAGTGACTCGGATAACTCCTCCTCTTCCTCCTTGGCTGGACCCGACGCCTCGGGAGGGGAAGAGCAAGCTGGAGAGGACGGGGAGGAGCGTCCCAGGAGACGAAGCAGACAGAGTCACCAGTCTGGTTTCCTTGTGAACGAGGACTCCGATTCGAGCGAGTTTTGGCTCGACCCGATGCCCCGACCTCGATCCCCGAGCCCCAGGGAGAACTCCACACTTTCCAGTCCCTCTTCTTCTCCTTCCCTTCCCGCCGGGGCCTCCAGCTCCTCCACGTCCACTTCCAGTTCCAGCAGCGATGACGAGGAGCGGCGCAGCGCTGTGAGGCGGCGCAACGTCATGAGGCGAAGGCGAATGCACGTCGTCTCTAGAGCCGGGGATCGACCGGAGTCTGTGCAGGCTCTGTTTTCAGCCATCGACTCCTGCAGCTACCCATCCATCTCCGTCGAAGACCTCTCTTCTTCCTCGTCACGCGAAGAACAAGACTCCCTCAAAATCAAGCCTCGAATCGGTGGAGCCAGCGATGAGGAAAAATGTCTGAGCCTCTCTGACTTTGTGTGTCCGAGCCCGGTCATGTCCCCAGAGAGCCAAGAGAACGAGGAAGGGAGTGACAGGACTGAGCTGGAAAAGCACACAGCTGGATCTCCTTTATCTCTGGACGCTTGCAGGACCGAGGAGAGGGAGCCGGCAGTAGAGGGTTCTGATAGCAGAGAGGCCTGCTGCAGCAACCAGAGCCAAAGAAGCCCTGGAGTCAACGGGCGGCAACGGTCAGTGGCTCCAGGAGAAAACGCTCACATGTCCTCAGAGTCTGAGGAAGAGACTGGAGTTAAAGCTGAAGCCAGCAGGCCTCAGAGAGAAAAAGGTCCAGCACTGAGCGCTCTGAAACGGACTCATGTGGGATCAGACGAGACAGAGTCGAGCTCCTCCCCCTCAGAGAAGAAGTTAAAGACATAATGAAACGTCCCCCTCATCCCGGAAACAAACTGTTTAAGTCTTAGTCCAGAAAATGGGTTTTCATGGGTTTATACAACTCAGCTATTTCGGTTTTCAACTTGTAGTCATGTGATATGGACTTGCGCTGCTTATCAGCCGAAGAAGTTAAGCAACTAAAGAAAAGTGTGGTCGATTTCCTTTTTAGATGTCATCGCTCTTTAGGTCAAACCACAGATGACAGTAAAAGATAAATAAGCTGAATATTGTTAATATTGTTGAATGAAAAGTGTTTATTTTCATGTGGGATCATTGTTTTTTTTTTCTTATGCTCTAGTTTTTCTAGAAAGCTTTACCTGAAAATAACAAAAAGAAGGATTTTTGTTGACAAGTTTCAGTTCCCACTAACTGGTTGGGCCTATTGTCATTTCTTAATGATTCTCAGCTGAGCTACTTCAGGCTTCCTGAAAGAATGACTGCCTCCATAAAAACCCTAAGGAGCACAATTTTGTACGGACTGTGCATCGAATTACTACGTTCAGTATCTCTACTAACAGGTTTTTGTGTCATTATCTGCTCCCTTGGTACCATTTCAAGCTGGACTGCTTTTGTTTCTTTCAATTAAAGAAGAGTTTCTTCTCTAGACGTGTTTCATTGAGGCTGTTCTCATTCATTGACATGTTTATGTGGTCTGAAGCCTGAACATTTCTGATAGAGGGTGATGAAAATTGAGCAATTTTTTTCAAGATCTGGGTGCTCCACCGCCTGCTGATTGTGTTGCCATGGCAACATTGCCTCACAACCGATGAAAGAAATGTGGAGCCAGTTTCCTGAGCAGAATATTTAACTGACTGAACCAGTGGTTGTGTTTATATGCAAAGGAAATAAAAATCCAGGGAGCTTCAGGAAAAAAGAAAAACTGCCATCATGGATCATATAGTAGCCGTTTAGGACGTTTCATTCATATATGTGGTATCTTTTTGCTTAGTTATCTGTTTCTCTAATATAAACTGCTTTAGGGTACTTGGTCCCAAGAGTACATGAGAAGTAAATGAGAAGAAAATAAAGTAATATTGTAACAAGTAAATCTAAATATAGATTATCATTTGAAATTTATATTCATAACAAATAACATCGCCTCTTGGTCGCTGTGAAAACACAGTAAATGAAACAATGAAGATCATCAGCAATGCTGGTGGAAACATACTGAAGCCAAGGACGGTAAAAAGGAACAGAAAAATTCCAGCAGTATTTAATATAATTTATTTTCATAAACTGCAACCCATTCAAGGCACTTTGTTTCTGTGGGTTTATTTTTTAAGCTTTTAGTGATGAGAAAAGGTTTGTCATAGATAATTTACCTTAAACATGTTTAAAATATTTCCTTTTGAAATGTTTGAAATCGGAAAGTTCTGAATAATCAGGCACTGTGGTTATTTTTGTTTCCAACCTAAAAAAATTCTTTAGTTAACTTGAAGCAGTACTTGAGTGAAAAATGATTTCAGAGTTGTTATTAATTGAAAAAGTTAGAGAAATGCTGGCTAAGTGGTTTTGGAATACTCTTACCTATTGATAATTCACCGAACACTTGCATACTTTCTCATCAATGCTGTACGGTCACATTTAAATGCAAATAAGGACAAGAGAAAATGCAACATTTACCAACATATTCAAAAAACAAGAAGATAATTTTGACTGGATTTTAATGTAAAGTAATTTGATGTTTCTGTTGTGTGCCAAATCAGATACTTCCTTGTTAGGAAGTCTTTATCACGGAGTTTATCCGTGTTGCATTCTTCTCTAGTTAAACAGTCCTAATAAGTAAACACATGAATCATCAGTAACACAGCAAGACGACTTGCAGATGGAGACTGAATCATTTGCATGTTTGTGCATCCATGGGTTCTGTCCAAGCAGTGCGGCTTCCAGTCCAGCTCAAAAAGAAATACATTAGACTCCTTGGTGTTTATAGATTCAATTGAAAGTGGAACCCGCAGCACATCATGCAGTTTGAGGTACAAATATGGCAGAGAAAGGAACACATTTTCTCTGTGGCCCCGCATTTGCAGGAAGACCCAGTTTACTGTCTCGACTAAATGCGACACCGTCAGTAAGCTTACCTGACACAAGGGAAAACTTCATTACTGTCTTAGCTTTTAAAATGGTTTTAACATATTATTCCAGCTAAAAATTGTACTGAAGCTCTCAAAAAACACCCAAATAATGTCGGGATCATAGCACTCCAGCATTTTGATGCTCAGATAGACTCAGACAAAGTTGTTTTGTAAAACAGTAAATTGTGTATTGAAATAGGCGAATGGTGAATGAGATCAACAGAGTAACTTCAGGTTGGTGGGACTCTGCATGTAAAACACAGAACAGCATAAAGTCTGCACTAAACACACACACTGATCTACCCTGGTTCAGTTTAACAGAGTCCTACAGCCAGAAATCAACTGATCGGACTGAAATGACAATGAAATCCAATCATGTTGAGAAGGAAAATGCAAGGCAAGTTTATTTGTATAGCATATTTCATGTAAATGAAAATTCTAGGTGCTTTACAAGGGAAAGTGAATTTTGGACTCAGTATTTGTGCAGCTCATTGGGAGCGAAACTGATCTGTTGAAAAAATTAACTGTTTAGTGCAAACTGCTGCTTTGTGTGAAAGAGGTTTGTATTAAGGAGTATTTGGGAGTATTTTACCTGTTTTTAAAATAAGATAAAAATCTTTGGTTATTAATAGAGTTTCAGAGCTGATTTCGCTGAATTAATCTGGATCAAGATGATCATTATTCTTCAGTGATTTAGCTGAACCCATTTTTTTTCTAGAAGCTCATGGAAGTGGGTTGTTTTCTTCTGCCATCTTTTTACGTGCAGAGGAAACTTCTGGGAGTTGACTTGCTTCAATCTTTTCATCCAGAACAAAAGGATTGATGTGCAGAGGATGGATGTTTTCGTCTCTGAGTTTGATTTCTATGTTCGAAATGCTAAAATAAATGTTCATATGTATGCATTAGTTCAGTTTTAGTCCCCAGCATGGGGTTGGTTTTCAGGGGGAAAAAATCTAATCTGCATTTGTGCAACTAACGGTTTTGTGCACTTCAGTTTCTGTGAAACATTGAAGAGGACCAAAACATGAAATTACAACATGCTGACATGGAAAACTAATTCACGATTTAAAGGTGTAATATGTAAAATAAAGTCAGTGATACCAACAGAAGAGGGCAGCATATAACTGGGAAGTTGGGATATGGTTGCCCACTTCCCAGATGCCAGTTTCTATTAAAATATCTGGCTATTTATACAGATAAAGAGAACACATCTCATTATTTCTACCTGCAACCCATGGGTGGCACAAACAAGTGGGATGAGGCTGTTTTAAAGCCCACAGTTTCTTTCTGATAGTGACAAAGCTGTAAAACACACCAGTCATAAGTCAGCCATGCACACATCTATGAAGATAGATCAGGTTTACATGTCTAGTGAGAGTGACTCATTGGAGCTCTGCAGATCTTGGAGGCACATGGGTTGATCATTTAGGCCACGAATGTGGTGATAGAAGTACTCCTCAGTTATAAAATAGTTGACAAGTGGTTAAAAGCAGTGTTGGGGAGTAACGGAATACAAGTACCGCCGTTACGTATTTAGAATACTAATTATGAGTAACTGTATTCCAGTACAGTAAAGTTACTTTTGTAATACCATGAGAATACTTTCGCCCCCACATCTCCAAATAGATAAATAAATAACTTATTTGTGTAAGTAAGCATTTGTCACTTTATTACAGAAACAGTAGTATAA
>JAVQJG010195303.1:0-11093 GCA_036024015.1 Craterocephalus amniculus | reverse complement strand
CATAGAACTGAAACTTATAGAATGTGACCTAAACGATCCTACGATCTCCTCATTTTGGCGGATCGTCTACACTTTCTAATCGTCCACGATCTAATATCGTCATATCGCACACCCCTATTAGAAAGTGGAGAAAATTACATAATTAAAGGAATGCGGTTTAAACCATTCACTGTCCAGTTTTTACATGGCATTCTCATCGAGCCCCCAGAGTGACTACAAGGGCGTAAAACTACATTTCTTTTTATTGTTTTGATATAATACCTTAATAAAATGCAAGTTGGTTGGTGCCGCAGAGATAAGTCCAGTACAGAGTCAGGACTGCAGACCTAATACCACTCAAAGAGGCTCCCTTTTCTTAAACCATAAGTTTCCCCTAAAAACATGATTAGCACATTTTTGTGAGGCCTCAAAAATATTGAAAGCGTGCCATTCCCACCATGCAATCCAATGTTTTATGGATCATGTGAAAAATGTACAGTTCAGCGATGAATTGTTATAAGCAGTCTCTCTCTCCTTGTTGCTGCCCATCCTTCTAAATAGTAAATGGACAGCACTTGTATAGTGCTTTTCTAGTCACATGACCACTCAAAAGGCTTTGACACTTAATGTCACAATCGCCCATTCACACACAGCCCTTCTAACATACTAAATGTTGTTACCTAACACACACATTCATACTCCGATAGACACATTGAGAGGCAATGAGTATTTTGCCCAAGGACACTTCGACATGTAGTCAGAAGAAGCCTGAAATTGATCCTTCTACTTTCCGGACTGCTCTTCCTCCTGAGCTCAGCCTTGCTGGCATCATTTTCATTTTATTTTTAATTTATACCGCTTCCCAGTGATTAATGGATAAATCACAGAAGATGCTGGTGCAGTTGGTCTGTCTGCAGCACTCTCTCTTGGACCTAACATACAATCCACACAGTGTCTCAATTAAGCATACCTCTGCTGTCTTTACACACATCTCCTGATTTTGAATGGTTATTGTTAAAGTCTGGATTGCCTGACGAAAAAATGGTTTGTGTCTGATCACCATTTAGTTCGACTATGTTTTTATAACTAAGGCTTTGTCTAATGTGCTGCAAGATGTGCGTTCTGTGATACAATTTTCTCTGCGGTGCCCAATCAATACAGCATTTTGTTCTCTGGGATCCCCTTACAGTTGATTTATACATTAAAGTGTGAATGAGATCATAAATAATAAAGATAAAGAAGCAAAATATTATCAAGGTATGTGTCACAAGATGCATAATATGTTAAGGTGGGATTTTATGCATAAGCCATAAAATTAGAAATGCACAACACAAACAAACAAAAAACAAACATATATTTCAGAGAGCCACAAAAAAAGAGTAAATCATCAAAATCATGTTCTCAAAGGGGCTTATACAAGAGGAGCCAAACCTCTCCCAGCGTTTACTGATGCACTGCAGAGGATGGCTGCTACGCCATCCTCTGCATGCCATTTACATTCTTCTATAAATACTCTTGTCTTATGTCCATAAATTAAATAAAAATGTTAGATAGAAATATACATTCTAAAACATGTACTAGCTTTATCTTGTGTCATAAACATTGTTCAAAAATAATGTTTTTCTCTGTAAAAGCATGCTGAATCTGTGCATTTATGTTAGTTTCTTACAGTTATATATTAATATTAAGCAAAATTGTCAATGTCAGCTCAAATAACTGGGTGATAATGGTCCTGACAGATTCCCAAACATTGCATGTTGAGACACTTTTGAGTCAACAGCTTTTATGATACAAAAATCTGCCGCACACGAAGGACAAGAAGTCCACTATTTCTCCACATTCTAAGTTGCATTTTGTTTTTATTATGTAATTGCTTGGCAGCGCTAGTATTAATAAGCATGCAAACCATCTGGGCCAAGCATGTTTGAGAGCTGACAGCATATGACAAAGATGAATTAACCATGTAATTCACATCTTTGAAAAAGTCATTAACTATGTCAGAAGTAAATTGCTTAGGCACAGTGAGTGGCTTAGCGCACTTTTTCTCTCCCATAGTTCAACCATTAAAAAAGCAATATGACTTCTTGTGGACAGACACGGGGGACCATTTCAACAAGATGAAATGAAAAGAGGGCAAGAGATGATGTAAAAAGGAAAAAAGATGATTCTTCTAAAAGGCTGAGATGTACACGCTACAGAGTTTAATCTCCTCCACTGCAAAGTTTACAAATCACCTTTAATACATTCATATTACACACTCTCTGCATCTGATTAAAAAGGAAAGGGAAGTTTTAAGGCTTTAACTTCAATGAAGACGAAAACAAAATCCTAAAAAAATTAATTTGCTTCAAGACCACTGACACAACAAAAATCGTCCAAAGGATTCTAGCTCTCAAAATGCTGAAGGAACATTGATTGATTGAATGGAAATTTTGGCTCTCATAAACTACCACACGTCTTTCTGACCTTTAACATTCATTTCAAACATTCACTTCAAACATTTAGGCAATATTTGCAGAATGTGGGCACTTAATTTGGATAATCTTCTTGCATAACCCTGGTTTTGTATGCTTTTATTTGTTTTGTATTGTTTTTGAGGCAGGGGGTATTGCTGCTGATATTAGAAGTGTTGGATGCGGTATGGTTTAGAAGGAAAGTTCTCCTGATGTTCTTTTTAGTTTCATGTTTTCATTCCACAAACCTTCTCTGACAGTAATGTAGGAACCTTTGGCTAACTTCTTCTAAATGTTCAGTATTTGGTTGTTCCCCTAACCTTCCCGTGACATTGGACCTTTGGAAAACCTTACGACAATTAATTGCTCTTGCCAGGTTGACCATGGTTTATATAATGTTAGATGAATGTTCTGCTCATTCTGGACACAAATACAAACAACTTGCATACCATCACTTTGATATACCTAAAATATTCAAATAAACCCGGTGATTATACCCACTCACTGGCTGTATGTCGCAGACAAACTTACGTCTTAATTTAGGATGCATTAAAATGATATGACAAAGCACTGCTTAGATGCTAATGCGTGAAGTCGTGAAAATGAGATTATGGTCTACTTGTAGAGCCGGAGGCATGTAGCTGTCTGGACTGGCACAACTTCTCTTTTAAGGTCTGCGATGTGCTCAGGCTTAGAATCAAGGATCTCATTTAGGGATGCAAACCCTCCTCACATTAGCGGAAGATGCTGCGAGAGTCAATGAGATCAGTGAAGCCTGCGATGACAGGGAAACACCTGAAGAGAGTGCTCAGCTCAGCTAACAATGGTGCGTACAAGCAGGTAGCCTGTCAGGAGGCATCATTCTGTGTGTGTGCGTGTGTCTAATTTGTGTTCAGAAAGTGGAGGCAAAAATTTCTCAAACAGCGGAGGTTACTTTAACTCCACGCAGCGTGGATCAAGTTGTTTTAGGGACCAAAGCGCAGACACGAAATTACGCACAGATTTGCCACCGATGCCACATTCCCAGTGTAGCCTATATCAAACCCCTTTTTAATCTCAGACCCAGATTACACAAAGCGCACGTGAATGTGAGAGATTCTGATCACACTCAAAGGCGCGGGAATGTGAAGTACATGATTCGGCCAGAAAAGTGGTTTCTACCCGCAGCGCAGTTCAAAACAAGTCAAACCATACAATGCAAGGTGGTCTCCCATGGCTGAGCCAAGCCAGCGAAATCAAATCATATTTCTAAAAATTCCTGACTTTTACTGTAATTACGCACCTCTTGTTGCGAACACAATGGCATGCAACACCGGCAGAAAAAAGATTCCGTATATTCATTTTATTATAATATTTTTCGTATAGTGCCCTTTTTTTGGGAGGGGGGTAAACTACAGGGTTAACGACTTTTAGGTCTGAAACAACAACAGGATGAATAATTTGATCACTGAAGCTTAACATTAAAAAGCGCGACAAATAAATTTAAAACAGATGACAAAAATTTAATTTCAATTCACCTGAAGTTGGGCGAATCAGTCTCCTTTCAGGTCATGAGCTATTTATATCGAATCTTTTTTCTGCAGGTAATTGTACAACATGCAATGTTACTTCTGACTCACCCGTCAGCTGGTCATACGATCCGTCCAGCTCCCTGGAGTCCGACAAGCTTTGGTCACGGTTTTTCGCCTTCATATTCCCCTTGTGCGCCGGAATGTGGAACTGTGACAAGCAGTTGATATGTTAGCAATTCGTTAACAAGAAAAAAAAAACTGGTGTTTTTATTATTTCGCCTTGGGTGGATGCAAGTATAACCTACTACCGTTTAATAAGTCATTTTTGGTGTGCCAAAAGCAGAGAAGAGAGTGCTGTATGCCGTTATTTCCCGTGACTGCTTCGGAGTGCGCTCTCGGCATCCAAGGGCTGTGAAACAAGCGCGCTTCTGGTCGCCACTCTCACAGGGGCTGGCACGCGCGCACGCGAACACTTGAGTGTGCACATAGAGGGAAGGCGAGAAGTGGATGCAGAGAGATTTGGTTTAGCTTTACCACCCCACACCCCGACATTCTACTTCAGAGACCTTGAACAACTTTAAGTGGATAAAATATGAGTGACACTTTGATGAATCTCATCTCTCTAATACACAGCTACTCCTGGCTTCACTCATCACATGTGTTTGTCATCCATGTGTTGGTCTTCTGCTTTTCTTTCTGTTATTAATATCAACATCGCACCTCTTCCTAATGTTCCTCACCAAGTCAGAACCATGTTGAATGTGTACAGAGACATCAGCAGGAGCAACAAGGAGTACACTGCTGCTGCCAGGCAGAGGTTCTGTCTATATCAGATCTATAAATACTCACTGGCTCTAGGAAGCCTTGTGTCTATAGCTTTTCCTCCTCTCATCTCTTGCTTTTAGTGTCGTTGCCTCATTTTGCCTTACTCGCTTACTACAGTATGACATTTGGTCACAGTCAAACATTGTCAAACAATCTCTTGTTTTGCTGCATTATCTCATGGTTTACATTCTTCATCCACCTGCTTTCATTCATTTAGTTCATGCACCAAGTGTAATATTTGTCATCTCTTAGTTATTTAGATATTTGGTTGTTTTTTTCATTTCACTGCTCAGTCATCTGTCTCTCTCTCTCACAGGAATCAGTTGACATCTGAATCAGACATATGTCAATAATATGTTTGCAGTAAGACCCTGGCTTCATCTGGGGAGCCTCAAGTGTTTTATCTGCCACTTAAATTACAATTCAGATGTAAATTTGTTTATGTAAATGTGTCATAATGCTTGCTACAGAGGCCCATTTGACTTTAATGATCTGATACACTGACAGCAACACTACATAAGCTGCACCATGTTATTTTTTGGTGAAGGTTGGCTTGAGCAAGAGATGATATGCTGCGTCTGTTCTATAAGAGTTATTAAAAGTTAAAATGTTCAGTTATCAAAAAATGATTAAGTGATTAATCTTAATTTTTTTCTTAATGAGAATCAAAGATTTACCATATTTAAGAATAAATTACTCAAAATGTCACTTTCATTTTCAATTGGAAAACTATTTAAATTCCTTTTTTTCATTTAAACTTGACCAGACAAATTTTACTTTATTTAACATTTAAACTGTTAATTTTTTGGAAAGTCTCTGCTGTGGCTATATATTTTTTTGCCTAAATTAGTTTTTGTGTTTTGTCTTGGAAGTCCTACCACTTCATGTAATTTTGCCTAAGACTATAGGTCTTAGGTGGGATATGAATATGTCCTATGTAAAAAAAGAAAATGCCTCCATAAGTTTTGTTGGTAACAACCATGTAGCCTGAGCAATGCAGTCTGCTCAAATCTTAAAGACTTCATTGATATAATGGGAGAGTCCGGTCTCACCACACATGTCACATACAGTTTAAGGTGTGAGAACAGGATCCCTTGTCAGGATCCAAAGACTTACTAGCAGCAGAATGAAATGAAAACGTACATTTTGATGTCCAGATGTTAGACTTAATATAAAAGTCTGATTCCAAACACACTTTTCCCTAAAACATAACCAAAGAGTAAGACTATTGGAGAAAAGAAATGACTTGCCATATGTATTTTGAGGTTGGCTAGTTAATGTACAAAACAATTTACATATTGTTCACAGTATTCATCACATACTCGATATAATTACACCATGATCCTCATATGCATATTCATGTGTGTTTGCAATCATCACATAAAATATTTACTAGTGTTTCTACTAACTGATTCTTCTCTAGCTTGCATTAATCACACCAAAACTGATTGTCCTCATTTTATGTGATACCAGATAAGGCCAATGAGTATGGTGTGTCGACGTTTTAATTCCCAACACAACAATATAGATTAACTGAAACTTCACAAGCCAGCAAGCATAGCTGTTTGGGGGCCTGGAGATATATGTTGTACCAGAAAAAAAAAGTTAGATTATCATGCAGCAGAGGTCAGTTTAGTGAAGAAACTTGTTTTTCTTTTGTGTTTTGCTCTAAGCACAGCAGCTATTGAACAACTTTTTTTTTCATGTTTTCATTTCAGCTTCTTTCCCTGTGACTGGTAGCTGGGAAAGTGATATCCTAATGGTGACAGAAGTGGCTTTTGGTCTGGTAAACTAAGGTTCAAGTCCCCACTGTGGGCTGCTGAGCAATGCCCTTAAACCCCCAAGTGAGCTCCAGATGGGAAAAAAGGTAGCCTACTGTAACTGATGAAGGCTTAAAAAGCAGAAGACTAATTTTGATTTGTTTTGTAAGATCCATCTATCCATCTATCTACATATATGACCAATAAAGATTTCTTTCTTCGCTTGCTCTGTTGGTATAAATTCAGCAGGCTGTTATGGTGAGGGGAATGTCTTGATTTGGTGGGAAACTTCCTTTTTTCAAAGTCCGGAAAATTCCTCACAAAGCGCCTCTGTGTGAGGATGACATGAAAGCCGGTTCTTTAAAGTAACAGACATTATATCTTTCATTGGCTGAGAGATGTTGACATGACTGGCAGCACCTCTTACTGACTGAACAGCAACAATGATTAAAATAGAAACAAATGCTGATCAATCTGCCCTTTATCAGGTCACTTTGGTATGCAAAGCTTTAATTTGTGGAATTCATATTGCCATCTTTTTTCAACTAACCCAAACCAAAAATAAACCTTCTTGCCTGTTTTATCAAACTTCAGGATAAGCAGTCGAAGATGACCCCATGTGCTCCCACGATTTGTCATTATCATATACATTAGATCCCTACATGGTTGGTTTATCTCTGATTATTCACACTTTCAGTGCAGGTGTGACTAAAACACACCACAATATTTGGAGATGAGAGGACTTAAGGCCATGAAGAGTTGGACGTCCCCCGTTTAAGGTTCATTTGATCCCTGCATGCAGCCAATAAACACACAGAGGCCCTTAATAACCACAAGGCCAGCTTTTTCTGTCATCTAATACCAGCAAAATATTTCACAGATACGGACAATTGGATAGTGATTGGATTTCTGTGTGTGGAAAATGAAAGGAGACAAGTAGAGGTGGATTCTAAATGAAGATGAGGAGGAGTGTGCAAGAATGAAGGATAGGGGGAAGTGGGGAGATCGATTCATGCTTAGTTAGAGGGGATTTTGTGATTCACAGGTAAAATAAAAGGAATAGGGCATTCATTGATGAGGAGGCTGTATGTGACCGCAGGGGTTGTGGAAGAGTCTGGACTTTTAGACAAGCCCAGATGTGGATGTGAACATGTTATAAGTGTTCAGTGACCCAGAGAACAACCTTGCTGTATCTCAAGGTAGAAAAGAAGAAATCTGGCCTGGTGCCGGAAAGGTAGTAATGTCTGCTGACGTTTTGTCAGCATGGTATTGTTTGCATCCATACTTTTGACATAAGAGAACAACAAGGAGAAGGCAAAGACATTTTCATGGTTTTAAATGAGTATTATTTCAAAATTAATTGTTACATTTTTTGATTGCTCCAGACTCTTTAAGGGTAAAGTATTTAGCTAAATGCAAGCATTCAACTCCAATATCTGCAATAAGGAAACGTATGGATAAAGTTTCACACAGCATGTATCTAAACATAGTTTCATGTTTTGACAGACTTCCAATTGAGCTTGAATTAACCATTAAGGTCCATTATGAACATCCACTACCTTGGAACCAAATTATTCACACTTACTGAAAAGCTTAAACAGATTATGTATTTGGTGTCTGCAAGTAACTGATAAAAAACTCTTAGAAACCATGAGGGAGGAAGAACAGAAGAAGCTACTTGGATGCACTCTGGCACTTGCTGCAACCTCAAGGTCAGTCCCCTCGTCTTTGGCAACTCTCTCATGAGCCAAACTGCAGCATGAATATTAATGGCACAAAAGTCTGGGATCCCAAAACAACGATGTCTATTCTGAACTCTACACTGATGCCAACCAGAATCTCTCATAGACGACACTGTCACACAAAAACAGGGTTGATTTTTTTTTATGTATGCCTTTGTTTCTCCTCATTCAAAATATTCAATATCATGGAGGGCTAAGGATTAGGCAGAATAATCCTGCACCTCAGCAGAAAAGTGGAAGTACAGTAAGCAGGATTAATTTAGAAATGGATGTCACAGAGTAAATTTCAAAACTTCTAGCTTTCCAAAGAAAGAACCCCCTCCTTGTTAAGCTGCATTAAAGGACGCTTTAAACATATGAATGACACTTCCTCTTGTTATTCACTGCAACCAGCGACCTCCAACACTGAGCTGACTACTTTCCCTTGGTCACACGGCCAATACTGGCTGATTGATGATGTCCAGTGAGACTCCAACAAACACACATGCATACCAAACAAGCACACATGCACACACACTCATTTATTTCTGTCCTGGACAAATTGGCAGTAATTTGGAATCCATATCACTCATGTTATTTTCCGTACAGCTGAGTAACACATTCCTTATCAATGTGAGATCTTTTTAAATGACTTGTCATACTCATATTCCCCCACAACCTTCTTTTGGAAGGTATCATCTCTTTAGATCCTTGGTCACCATTGTACAATTCAATAAGCCAATGGTTTGAATCTAGCGGGTTCCTCCTGTAATTGAAAGGTGATTCTTATCATCCTCAATTAATCCGGGACTTCTGATTTAAAATAGTATAAAAATTTTTAACTTACTTTCTCCCTGTTACTGATCAGTTTTGTGTTCTTTTAATTTTAATGTAACTGATAACAAAATGTCAACCTTATGCATCATGTCACCATGTAGTTCTAGAAATGTGATTAAATAACAGGCGATTATTTGACCATACTTTGGCATATCAAAAAAACTTTAAATGGGATGGCCAAGATAAGAGTGGGATGAGCAGTCAATAAATAGCACTAACTGCAATGTTCAGCAGCGTCTTTGTCTCACAGAAGAAATAAAGGCTTTAAACATTACTCGAATTAAGCAGAAAGAACAATGATCTACCACGCAGCAGTAGTGCAGCCAATGGAATGCATTGGTAGAACCTTGGGTCTATTGTTTGTCTTTAAAGAGATACATTTTTAACATTTGGTTGTCACTTCCAGCTGTTGATTCAGAAATACAACATTTTTATTTCAGGATATTAAACTTAACTTTATTTATTTAGTAAAATATTAAATGACATGCTGTTTGGAGAACATTAAAACACCACAACGATTGGAACAATTTTTACAAAACAATTAAAAACAGTATAGCTGACAATTAAAAGCAAACGATAATTATGATTAATAATATAGACAATAATAACAGCTAGAAGACAGACATTTATTTGAGCTCACATATTAATCAGCTTGACAGGCTGCCATTCAGAACAGGGGTGGCCACAGAGGTGGCAAGTCAAATTGTAATCAACATAATCTCATCTGAATTTATGATGAATTTATATAGTTTTTTTTTTCTTTTAAAAGGGTGTTTGATTTTTAATGTCACCCAGCCAGTGCATGATCAGGACAGAGGATTGTATAAAAGATATTTGATGTGATCTGTTGGTTTGTGAGGTAACTTTTCCTGACTTGCTTATACATAAACTGTACATAAGTGGATTTGAATTAATTCAGTTTCATTACATTATAATCATGATTTATATATACATTTTGAATCAACTTTCTATGTGATGCTATTTGATTTTTTTTCTTTTACATTATACTGTAATTGGATAACCATAAACTGGATTATTACTAAATTGAACTGGACTGCATCTTTAAAAGTGCTGTGAGTGAACTTTTTTCATGTGTTGGCACTACAGATCAAACTGAAATGAACTGAATTGTTTTTGCCTGGCTTCTGATCCTGATTTTCATTCATCATTTTTAACCATATTAATTTAGTTTATTCTGTTCTTATGAAACCTGCAGTAATCCTAATCCAATGCATGTCCTCAGTGTGCCCTGATCGCATATCTCTATCTGTGACATCCACCCCCTCCTCTAAGCCAAAGATACACAAATACACCACTCAGGAAAGGGCAAATGTTCGACCTTCAGAAAACATTTTCTACCATGTAATCACACTTGTGTGTAATTATTTGATTCCCTGTTGCTGTCTCAGGAAAAGGAGAATGACCTCTGACATGCAGGTTAGTTTGATATCAGCGAGCATTTATAACCTGTGATCGCTTCTGACAGATGCCAGCTGGGCTGCTGCTTCCGACGTCACCTCTTGCCTGAGGGATGACACCCTCTGAGAAAGAGTGCCACTAACGCACAGTCATACCACAACTTGCCCGTCACCTGGGTGGTGAGTTTGAGACAGTGAGTGTCAGATTATTTACAACTTACTTAATTTCTTGCTTGTCTCAAATGCAGTTTTTGCTTTAATTCTAGCACACAGAACACTTTCAGGTTGCATGTCTTTATGTTTATCAGACTGGAGGAAAGAAAAACAGGCAGAAGCTTGTATAAATTACTCATGAGTGTAAAGTGCATGCTCACTCTCTCTCCCTACCTGGCCCCCAAGAGGAAAACAAATAGATACAGTAATTAATTTATTCCTGCAAGCATTAAACTTTTAAACAACAGTATATAATTTTTTTTTTTAATTATATTTCTCTCCAATGTGTGAGCCATGTCAGGCATTTGTGTGGTCATGTTTTTCACATTTTGATGTGTTCTTCGTTTTGTGTATGTGTGCCATGCTGCGAACCAGG